>CAJVPS010000197.1:0-31762 GCA_910591765.1 Ambispora leptoticha | reverse complement strand
GTAATTTTCTCTCAGATCTGAATACTTTTAAATAATAAAAATAATCATAAGTTATAAAATTAAAACTTATTCATATCGCATTTTATTTTGTTATAACTATTAACAAAATAATCTTACATAATTATTAAAATAATTAGCTTATTTATTAATATATATTTCAAAAAATAAGAATTTTTATTCAAGATTATTTTATATTATTATTTTGAATTATTTTGAATTATTATTTAAAACTTAAAAATATAATAATTTTATTAAATAAATTAATAAAAATTCTTTATAAATAACTTTAAGAGAGCTTAATATATAAGTAAAAATTAAGAAAAAATTCAAGATATTATTAAAAGAATAAAAAATAAAATAAAAAATATAAAAATATAAAACTAAAACTAAAAGAAATTAAAAAGAATAAAGAAAATGTTATGAGAATTATTAATCAAGAAAAATAGCAAAAAAATCTATATACTCTATTACTAAAATAATTTAACTATATATTATTAAAGATTTTCTTGAGTAATTATTCTTGTTAATTGCATAACTTGTATATTTCATTATCAAATACTTCATAAATATAAAACTAGTTTTTATTCCATTATTATTTAAATTTGATTTGAATTACATCTTTCATATTATATCTATGCAAATAAAAAAAAATAAAACATCTGAGCATTATCTATTACAAATCAATCAATACATAAAATAACTTTTTAATTATAACTCATTTAAAATGATGATTAATATTTTTTTTGCGTTTTCACTAATACTATTCTCTATTGTACAACATCCTGAATATCAACATTCATCTGATATATTTGAACTTAATTGAACCATATAAAGTCTTCAAATATGATACTTGTGACTCTCATAATGGAAATGATACGCCACTAACACGTCCAATAGTTTTCACAGAACTAATCACAAAATCTTTATGTCTTGTAAACTCTCTATCGATTCGTTGAAGCCCATTCCAAAATGCTTGCCTATCAACAATCATCGGTACATAATGGTCAACATCGGATTCAACTTCGTCGTCTTCGTCCAAGTCGTCGCTATCCTCGTCCGTGAAATCTGACCCTGAATCAGAACCCGAATCTTTAGCAAGGGAGTGATGATCGTAAAATGAGACATTCTCGCCGAGGTATCTTGCGTATAATGTTGTAAATTGAATTGTTAAATTAAGGATGTCAAAAATGGCTTTTTTTGCTGGTTTTGTCTAAAGGCGAAGAAAAATAAAATGTACTCGAGTGAGACATAAAAAGTAAGATAGAAGAGAAACTGGTTTGGTATTCGAGTTTTCTTGCCTTATTATTTAGTAGACATCGATCAAAGACTGTCTGAATAAAATGTTTATGTGATGCGATCATTTTATCGAAATCAAATACTTTTTCTATCTCTGAATGAAACTTTGCTGTTTCTGAGTATAGTATCTATTCGTTATATAAATATTATAAGTTTTTTTATAATGTGTACCAGACATATTAATTAAAATATATTCACCATCCCCATTAGATAATCCCAGATAGTATTCAGGAACCAAATTAAATTCAACCTGATCCCATAAAAAAGTTTCATTTCTCGAGACTTGGGATCCAGTTGTTCATTCTGCAATCGTGAGAAAGCCATTCGTTCGACAAGATATTTTGCTCGTCTAATTTGTAGCAAAAATATCGTGATTTGTTTGTAGTATTGTAAACTATCAGCTTGTATTATGTTGTTGATTGGCCATGGCAACTTTGTATCAAATAATAAGGTATAAGCTTATTGTTTCCTAAATGAGAAGAACGTGCGCATTTATTGACTTACCCTACATTCTATCATTATCTTTTCGAATATTCGCATATTGGTAATATCAGGTCTTTTAAGAACATTGTCATCAATTCGTGCACTTATGACCCCATTTGGTAGCCAATCCAAATTTTTAAGAGTATTTATAAAGATTTCGTTAAGAACATAACTATCATACCATAACTGACGACGATCCATCTAATACAAGTTATGCGTTAGAATTCACAAATACATTCATAACCCATAAATTAATATGCCTCGACAAAATACAAACCCTATCAAAGAGAAGGTCGCAGAGACGATGTATAGATTCTCCTTCTTGCATAAAATAAATACCAGATAATGTACGAAGATGCGCCCAAAGATGACATCGATCAACCAAAGTTTTATATAAAAGATCGTTAATATGTTCGTATTGAGGCTGAAGATAATCTTCAAGATTATCGGCAAATCTTTGGTGAAATGGTTGAAAGGTCAAAAGGTCGAATGAACGAAGTTTTTCGATTCCTATCTCCGCATTAGACGAAGCGTAAAGTTTCTTGTCTTTACTATCCTTGATGGTTTAAGATTGTTAGCGATAGAATAATCAACCATAAAATGATTAAACAAATTATATTTACTTTTGAAAAGTTTAATGACATAAGCAAATTACGGCCTTTGCCCGCAAACATAATTCTATTGACAAATTGTCCAAGAAAATCAAGCGAGTGCAGAACGGTAGGTGTGTTTTTGTGGGACGGAATTGCCTCACGAACTATAAACATTTCTTGCCAGTGATTTCCAGATTTTTCCACTACTTTAGAATTTCTAAGATATAATAAGAATTTCCATAAATAAATTTAATGAAATGTGAATTGTTGTAACAATGCATACTTTACAATAAAGAATTCATCAGCAGGATCATCCAAGCTGCCATATTTTATCCATTTGTCTATGATTCGCATGTAAGGCTCGAACGCGTTATCAAAATGTCTTCCCAGCATCACGAATAAACGTGTATTACCAGCAATTTGATGGCGTATAATTTCAGCATAGAGCCCAGACAGAATTGCATATGAAAATTCCCAAGGATGGTATGAGGGAACGTGGTCTTCATTCGATGTACTTGTATATTCTAATTCAGGAATTTCTATAGACAAATCAATTAATATTTTTAATTTTTTCTTTGACTTTTATATTTCGAATATAATACAACCTTTAAGTGGCGTATTGACAACAAAAGAATAAAGAATTTCAAATTCAAAAAAATAATTCGAAAGACGATTTCTTAGTTGTAATAGGGAAGCAATGGTGTGCTCGCTTCGAACTCTTTTTGCATTGTATTCATACTCCATTTCACCAATCACTTTTTCGAATTTCGATATCATCTGAAGAATGGAATCAGCAAAAGCTTGAGAAGTCATTCCGTATTTTGAGCAGTCAGATTTGCATATCCTGTGATCATATAGATGACATTAGTGAATAATAAGTAATCGATCTTATGATTTCTGACAATTAATAAATTCACCTGTATGAAATTCCTCTCACTTTCGCGATTGCATTGGCTTGATCGCAAAAATATTGCAAGAGGTTTTTAAACGCACCTTCCGAGAGATGTGTCAACTTTGCTTTTATCTCAACCTTTTATAATATGAGATCGACGTTATTTGATACACATAATGACTCACTTTAGTGTTTGATATATGAAAAAATAAAATTTTTACGTTAAATCATAATAAACCTGGAACCCATTGTGATTTTTCTTGCTGAATAGTAACCCTGGTCTGCCAGATAACACGAATAACACTTCGCGTATAGCTTCAAGCTCGCTAATGAATTTGACATTGACGTGATGATTTTTGAATGGATTGCGAGGATCTTTGCTTAGATGATTATCGACAGAAGGTCCTGTGTATTTGTCACTACTTTTTTTTAATTTAGAGTCAAAATCAAAGTATTGTTTCAAATAAACAGACCAAGTGTACATGGATTATTAATATCGAATTCGATTTTCATATTAAAGTAAATGTTATTTCGACAGTCTGAGCGCCAATATTGTAGAGATTCTAATTCTTTCACACAATCGTATCTATAAGTCATGGTTTTAAAATAATGTACGCCCATGTCGATCTTCTACAAATATTTACTGTTAATACACGGATAAAATTTTGTAAGATAAACTTGGTAAAAATAAAAAAAAAACGAAACTCACTTCCAACTCATTTTGCTCTGATTCAGAAGGGAGTACATTATTATCGCTTAATCTTTCCCTTATCCAATCTTGATCAACATCCCAATCTTCCTCGTCTTCGTCATCATCCAAATATGAAACAGATCTCCAATGTGCGCCAGTTAAAGGACGTTCTTTGAATATTTGCGCGACTGTTTGGTTAGACTTGATCTTCGATAGTTTTGGACGCATGGGAACATAATGGGATTTTAATGGCAAATCAGAGAGCGCAAGGAGCATTGCAAGGATTGCAAACCTCGTGGTAATGTTCTAGAGTCAATTTAATGAAATCAGTAAGCCAAAACAAATAAAAAGAAAGAAACAATTCAAGCAATGAAAAAAAGCTTACTGAATTCGAAATGGTTTCTAAGGGATTTTCGACAAATGATTTAATACAATTGTCAAGTGATTTTGCCTTCTCATATTGTGCATGGATACGGAATTTTTCGACCAAGCTAATAAAAATTGGAAAACGCGTAAAAAGTAAAATTGATTAAGACGCGAAATCGTTTTCCAGCCAGCTCTTTTCTCATTAATTACCCTTTGTAACGTCTAAACACTTCATTCTCATTATTACTTCCAAAGTTGTGATACTTGAAGGTGCTTAAAGAATTGGCTTTACATTTTTCAAAGTAAGTTCCTTGCTATAAATAATAAAAATCACTAAAAGGGTAAAGATAAAAAAAACATATAGGAAAAAGGTTCTATGAAATGAGCGTACTGGAATATTGGTTATGTGCTGTATTAGTTGTTCGGTAAGCTTATTGATATTATCTGCGTTCATGGTATTCAAGAAGGACTAAAAAGAAACGAAAAGTATAATTTGTGAGGCGGCTTCATCGTGAAGAATTTAAATTAAAACGCGCATAGAATATCACAAAATAAAATGAAATGGTGGTACAAGATTCTGCAAGTGAAGTGTGTGGTATAATTTTTTTGATCTTCGAGCTCTCCATCAATCCCGATGCAATGGCAGCAACGCAACGACAAAAAGACACCACAGTCTACGAAGACAAAGATGTTGCATTAGAAACTTTAAAAACTGGTTTGATTTTTACGACAATAGGCTTATTTGTCTCGGCGGTGCAAAACACTCTAGACACGCATAACCATGGAGCAGCTGGCGTTTTTACGAGAACGGGGTCAACGATAACTTCTTTTGGTGAGTACCAAATGTTTGTAGAATAAAAATTGCTTTGATAATGTGGAGAGAGGATGATGGATTTATTGATTATGGGTGTTCATTTTTCGGTATGTTTTCTTGTAATAATTTTCACATGAACATTTTATGGGAGGTGTAATTTCAAGAGTGTATATGTAGTGGTAACTGATTCTTAGTTAAAAAGAAAATAATCAAAATCGATTTAAAAAAGATCACTTTCTCTTGTACAAATCAAAAGCATCCTATAGCTAATAAAATCGTGAAACAATATTGAGATATAACACAATCAACAATATATTTATTTTAATAAAAGCGGCGATTGGAAGTATTTTCGCCGCAACAGAATCATTGAGCGCGAATATACGAAAAACGGATGATTGGAGAAACTCTGCTGTTGCCGGATGTGCTGCTGGAATGTACCCCGGGTTAAGATGTAGTAATCTCAATTTTAATAATATTCTCGATATTTCTGATGTTTAAATCAATTATAATTATGTAGCACATTCTTATCCGTTATTGATTGGTGGATGTGCTGGCATGGGGATCGTAATGGGCGTATTTGAGTATTCAGGACGGTGGGGAGGAAAGTTGGCTGGAAAAACGATGGTTTGTTTTTTTTTACTTTTTACTTTCTTTATTCGAATTCGATATATTAAATTTAAACTTTCATAATTGATTCGACACTACTAACTTTTATTATTTTTGGTGAAATTAGGAAGAGCAAAAAGCTTGGCGAGAAGGCTTTATCATAAAACCTGGCATTCGTACTTTTCATACTCAAAATCAAACTTCTGATGCTTCAAATCAATAGTTGATTAGTTAATTAGATATCAAATGCTATCGAGAGATTGTTTTATTTTTTGTTTCCGTCAAATTTTTTTTTTTAGTATTTTTAAATTGTAAAATAACGAATAAAAAGTTTCTGCATAATAATCATGCTGTGTAACGAATAAAAAAGTCACATGACACGATATAGCTATAGATAACGAACAATAATGATAGTTCTTCAGAAGCAGAAAAAGAAGAGAAAGAGAAAAAAAAATAGACATGGTAAATGATATCACTGATAATAATAACAGCAATTCTTACGATAACTATAATAACCATGATTATAATTATCTTAATTATTTAAATAATGACAATAACACGTATTCCGAATGGCAACCAGTATGGGATGAGAGTGCGCAAGCGTACTATTATTGGAATACCCTTACCAATGAGACCACATGGCATATACCTTCGTCATCGTCAACCGAATTGATTGGCGGGGGAGAAGAAAGTAGTGGTGCGGAGGGTGGTAATAATGAAAATGCTGTAAATATTAATAATCTTAATAGTGACCAAAATTTAATACATAATAATTATGGTATTAGTGATCACAATAATGGAAATGTGAATCTAACCGAAGAACAACAACAACAACAGCAGCAGCAGCAACAACAACAAGAGTATTATAATCAATATTATGCTCACTATGGTTACTATCCTGAAACGTACTATACATCATCGTACGAAGCACCCACCACATCAACAACCGTAGAGGAACCCTTAATAAATCCGCTTGATTCTCTTCTCGATAAAATTGACAAAGAAGTAAAATCAAAGTTGGATGGCGATTCAAAGTTTTCATCCACATCTTCCGAGACTTCGGAAGATACTTCGGCATTGGCTACTACCGATACTACTACCACCACCACCACCACTACTGCTGCCACCACTTCTACTACAACTTCTTACATACCTAATACAACATCTACGTCGACGACATCAACATCACCAAATTATTCTAGTCAATATCTTTACACCGATCCGTCATTACCATTACCAGACACAGCAGCAACAGCAGCAGAAAACATGTCCGATTATAATGCATTCATTGCGCAACATGGAAATACAAGCACCGAATACACCCTACAAGCACGTTTCAATTCACGAACCGGTCGATTTCAACGTGATCCAAGTCTGAATCCCGAAAGGTTTTCCGCCGACTCGAAAGCAGTTCGACAAATGTCTTATTTCTTTGATTATGAACAATTCTCATTGGAAAGAGGCGTGAAAAGGCTGAAACAGGGTAGCGGAGGCGAGAAGAGCAAAAAGATTGGAAAACGAGAGTTGGAGATTTTGAAGCAGAGGAAAAAGGAAAAAAAGGAAATGAAAAAGAGGGCGTGGTTGATGGGTGACGATTAATTCCTCTGATGAATTTGGTAAAGATAACGAAGGTAAACTTGTCACAACTTTTACTTCTTATCTCTGTCTTCGCCGCTCTGTTTGGGACGAAACTGATTGACGATGTCTGTCGTTAATTTTTTTTAATTTTAGTACTTTTTAGATCATAATTTTATTTAAAATACTACAGTGTAGTCTTATTCAGCGTGTGTTTAGATCATTATTATATTACTAGTAGTATTCTTATCTTTATTAATGTAATATTCACAACAATAAAAAATCTCGTAAAACAATAAATTTTTATGTTGCCACAAAATAAATTTTTATTAAATTTTTTTTCAATTTTTTTTTCTGATTAGTATAAAGGGAAAGCTCAACAAAACTATGAAATATGAAAAATGTCTCGTGTCAGATTCGAACTGACGACCGTCTGTGTGTTAGACAGACGTGATAACCAACTACACCAACGAGACATGTGAATTATGTCATCTCTCAAATTTTTAAACTTTTAATTGGTTAATTGATTTAAAGATCAAATTAGAGATTTGATTTTAATCACGTGAGTAGAAAGTTGAAAGGACTTCCCACACCAAATAAAATCTCATTACATCGTTGGTCGTATTCACAAAATGGAACTTCCAAAATCTCGCATAGTCCATTTAGTTGACTCCCGCGAAATTTTACCGCAACCACAAAAATGGTTTACAACTGCTTTAAAAGGAGATCCTTACTTTGTTAGACGGTTCAATAACGATTATCGAAGCCTTACTGGACACACAGGTTGTGTTAATACTGTGATTTGGAATAAAGCTGGTGACCGTATATTATCTGGCTCAGGTTGGTTGCTAATTAACATGATCTGGTGGCGTTGTTCCTCATTTACGTTAAGAGTAAACTTTAGGTTGGAAAAATTGGATGCGGTTACATTTAGAAAGAACAAGAGTTCCTACCCACGCAAGTCTCTAACTACTAAATTAAAAATACATGCTAAAAATAGACGACAACCGGATTAATATATGGGCACCATTCGAACCCACAAAGAATGCTTTGATACATACAATCCCATCGGGACATAAGGCTAATATTTTCTCTGCGCATTATATGACCAATACCGGTGATCGACATATTGTATCCTGTGCCGCGGATGGAATTGTCAAATTTACCGATCTGGGTCAATATATTTCACAATCCGAAACGAGTAGTTGGAATCCTTGGCCTTCTTTTCAGTGTCACAGTGACTTAACGTAAGTACACATTTATAATGAGAAGTTTGGACGATTATCTTGAAGAGCGAGTATTTTCAAAATATACATGAATCTGTGATGTCGCGTTTGCGTGTTTACATTAGCAACAACCATATTTTTCTTTGATAGTAGCGTAGCAACACTATTGCAACAAAAACTCTTCAATTCCTCATTGTTGTTGTTGGCATAGATACCAAGTTCTTCCGGATCCAATCGATTCCAACATATTTTTTGATTGCTCAGATGACGGAACAATCAACCTTTATGATCTAAGAATCAGAACATCATGTAATTGTGATCATTGCACACGTCACACATTCCTAGATCTCAATATGAAACGACGACCACAAAAAAGAAAGTTATTTACTACTTCCGCATCAAAACACGAGGATGCTCGTTCGCAAAGTGAGCCAGAATCGGAACAACAATCACGAAGACGTCGTCATCTATTTGAATCCCGTTCTTCTAATTCAATTAGTATTACTAATATAGCCATTAGACCTGATAATCCGGTTTATTTGGCAGCAGCATGTTCTGATGATACTGTGCGAGTTTACGATCGAAGATTTATTCCTCCACCATCTTCAGATTCGGTGTATCATCGTGATGCTCAAGTATACACGTTCATTCCCACGCGTATGAAACATGATAGTACACAGCGAAAAGAAGAGAATCATCACTTTGACGCATATAACTATCACCGGATGACCTGTCTTATATATGATCCAAATGGAGGTGGTGACTTATTGGCAAGCTATAGTCGTGATAAAATATATCTAATAAGACCTGGCGCAGGGAAAATCAAAAGATCTGGGAAATCTCGAATGGGTGGAATTAAGGTTCCAAAAAAGGAAAAAAATTTAGTTGATAAATCAATAGATAATGATGATGATCTTGTTGACGAAGCTCGTATTATGGAATCGGCGAACGAGCGAGTAACGAATGATGCAGAAAATATTATTGGCGAAGAAATGGACATTTCATCTGACAATAACAATCAGAATGTTGATACGAAAGGGAAAAATAAAGAAAGCGACGGCAACATTGAGGGTAGTGGTAGTAAGGCAAATTATACTGCTGCTGCTCCTGAGACTGAAGATAATATCCCAACATCACGTCCACTACACATAAATTCAAATGATATACAACAGAATTTATATGAGACAGAAGATATTGATTATGAAGACGATAATATGCATAGTAGTAGTGATGAAGACGACACAGATTTTAATATTGAAGAAGCAAACGATGAGGATATTGTTCAGACATTTAGCGGACATCTTAATGAAAAAACAATGGTATTCTTTCATATTTCGCTGCCATGAACAGATCATACGCTAAGCGTTTGATATTAAATTTTCAAATAAAAAATATTGTTAGATTAAAGAAGCCAACTTTTTTGGGGATCGGTCACAGTACGTCATGAGTGGTTCTGATGACAGGAGAATTTTTGTATGGGATAAGAAGACCGGTCGTGTAATAAATTTATTGATTGGTGATAGGGTAAAAATTTCTTTTAATTAAATTTTTTACATTCAATGATTTCTAAGCAATTTAGATTAAACGAATTTTACTTTGCAGAAAGTGGTTAATTGTATTCAGCCACACCCATACCTTCCCATACTATGCACATCGGGAATCGACAATGATGTTAAAATCTGGCAGCCTTGTGCAGATGAAGAGTATGATGTATCAAAAGCCGAAGAAATTGTCGAACGAAATAATAGATTTAACGAGACTCATATTGGCGCGGAGATGAGAAATCGAGTGATGATTATACCGAGTAATATGATTTGGCAAATGTTGGGTAAGTGTGAATAATATAAGTAATAATACATGGTTGACGAAGTTGGATTTTGGATTAGACAAAGTTTTTCGCGGGATGGATTTAATAAAATTTTAGATTAATATTCTATTTTGGATTGATTTCTAATATACTTTTTCATTTATTTTATTCCATATTAGCAATGATTAATGAAGGTTCAACAGGATTTTTTGATTCAGATAATGAATGAATCAATAGAAAATGCACACCTAACATGTAATCCATGAAAGTTGCGATAAATATTTTCATGCGCATATTGGCAATAAAGCAAGTGTATATTAGTATAATATGTATGTATTTACTTTGTTTGTTGTTTGATTTAAATTAACGAATTTGGAGATGCAAAAAAATAAAGCTAAACGGGTTGACATTTATCTAGAAATAAATAGTAAAACATATTTTTAGTTTATTAATGAAACGTCACGCACATACCTCCACCTCGTGATCCCGTGGTTTGAATGACATCACTACTTTCGCATCAAAAAATTAAGTAGTTCTTGGGAAACTAACTGAAAATGAAGTGGATAATAAATTTAGTAAACGAAATTGAATCTGACCTGGCTTAATTATCTTAATTCTTTTTCTTATTCTGATAGCTACCCCTAAAGATGGTAGTCGCAATTACTATATTGCAACACTCTATATTGCAACTAAAGATGACGCAGCAGGTATGTGACGCTTATTTGTCACCTGTTGCAACAGTTAAGGAGTCATCTTTAGTTGCAACTTTATTAAAAAATTTAATAAAAATCGCAACTTGTCACAACTTGCCACAACTTGCCGCAACTTGCCGCAACTTGTCGCAACTTGCCGTAACTTGCCGCAACTTGCTGCAACTTATCGCAACTTGCTGTAACTTCTTGTAATTTATTGTAACTTGTTATAATTTATTATAACTTATTGTAACTTGTAACAACTTGTAATAACTTATCATAACATTGCAATTTGTTACAACTTATTATAATTTGTTATAACTTGTTATAACTTACAAATTACTTTTCAAATAACTTTACTTAATAGTATATTATTAATAATTACTTCTAATGAAAATCATTCAAATTTTAACCAATCTTTATAATTTTTTTATATTAAATAAAAAATAATCTAAATTAACTTTTTACATTATTTTAACTATTCTATTATACTTTAATTCAATAATAAATGAAGCATTACTTTACCAAAAAAAATTAAAATAAAATTATTTTTTTTAAAAAAAAAGATATTTTAAATATTATTATTATCAATTTATAATATTAAACTTTCAAATTACACAAGCAAATTGCTCTAGATTTGATAAATATATATTCTAAATTTCATAAAAATTAAATTAGTAATTATAAAGATATTAAAATTTCAAAGTTGAATAATTAAATTATTTACTATATAATTTTTATATTAATTTTAATCAAATTTTATATAGTAAAATTTAAGAAATAATAATTAAAAAAAGTTATTATTAGTAAAAATTTTTTTATAAAGATATATAATAAAAATTTTTACATTTAATAAATTTTAATATTTAATAACTTAATTAAATAATAAATTTTTTTGTATTAACTCATAAAATATAATTAAAATATTAATTATTAAAAATATTTTAATAAAAATTATTTAATTTTTCATAATTTATTAAATAGAAATATCTTTTCAAATATCTATTAAAAATTGATAAAATTTTAAGATTTGTTAAGTAATTTTATTTAGCAGTATATTATAAATTAAAATACTTATTATTAAAAATTTTTTGATTGAAAATTATTTAATTATTCATAATTTATTAAATAATTTATAATTCCTAATAAAAATGATAGTAAATATATTTTTTACTTATATTTTAATGAAAGATTATTTAAAAATTATGAAAATTTATAAATATATTCTTTAAAATATTAGAAATAAGAATTTTTAATATTATAAAATATATTAATATAATAAAATATTTTGAAATTTTGTGTTAAATATGATAAATTAAAATTTTTAATATTTAAATTAGAATAAAAAATTATTAAGAACTATTTTTAATAAGTAATTTTGAAATAATTTTATGAAAAAATATTTTAATATATAAAAAATAAATTTATATTTAATAAATATTATTTAAAAAAAACTTTATTTTGATAAATTTTTTAATAAAATATAATAAAATAATATTTAAATTTATTAAAATAATCTTTTTTAAATAATATTTATTTAATAAAAATGAATTAAAAATTTTTTTAAATTACAAATATATTTTTTATATTATAAAATATATTTTTTTAAAATATTTTAAAATTTTTTATTAAAGATATTTTTAAATAATTTTTTATTTTAACTTAATATTAAAAATTTCAATTCATTATATTTGATATTAAATATCACAAAATTTTACTATATTAATATATTTTATTATATTATAAAAATTTATTTTTAATATTTTAAAGAATATATTTGCAAATTTTTTATAATTTTTAAATAATTTCTTATTAAAATATAAATAAAAAATATATTTGCTATTACTTTTTTTAAGAATTATACTTATAAAAATATTTCTTCAAATATTTATTCAAAATTTATAAAATTTAATATTTATATATTTAAAATATATTTAATAATTTTATTTAATATTATATTTCAAATTAAATTAATATTTTAATTATTTATTATTATTATAATTATAAATTAAAATTTATAAAATTTAAAATTAATTTAAGCTATTTTAAAAGTTCATAAACTAAATCTTTTATATTATATTCTTTATTATTATTATTATTATTTAATTCTATTTTTAATTTATTAATATTACATTATGAAATATTAATATATTTAATAATAATAATTAGAACTAAATTAAATAAATTCAAAATTTCTAATTTTTTATTTTCAATAATATTTTTATTTACTTTTGACTTATATAAATTTAATAAATTATATTTTTATCTTTTTTGAATAATTCTTTATAATTTTTACTTAATAATTCTTTTATCAATTTAATAATTTTATTATTACTAATTAATAATTAAGAATAATATAATTCTTTTTTAATATTTATTAAATAATATTAATAAATAATTTAATAGTTTAAATTAAAATTATATTTATTATTTATTATATATCTAATTTATAAATAATTAAACTTTTTCATAATTTATAATATATAATATAATTAAAAATAGTTTGATTACAAAATCTTAAAGCTACAATTATATAATAAAGTATGTATTTTATTATTTTAATGATATATAAATATTTTTAAAATATAATATATTATATGAAAATTCATATTATTTAAATTTTGTAATTATATTATATTTTTCATTTTTTATAAATATTATAATTTCAAAAAATTAATAATTAAAAACTCTAATATCTAAATTAAAATATATTAAGTATATTAATTATAATTAATAATACTATTAAATAAAATATAATTTTAAAATATAATATATTTAATATTATATCTTATTATTTAATAATTAAATTTGAATCTAACTAATATTATTTAATTTTTTTAATAAAATAAATCAAATAATATTAAATTTACTTAAATCTAATTATTAAATATTAAAATATTATATTTTAAAATTATCAAATATTAAATTTAAAAAAAGTAATCCAATAAATTTGTAATATAATAATTTAATATCTAATAATTAGAATTATATAATTTTAATATTATTTAATTTATTTTATCAAGAAAAATCAAATAATATTAATTATATTTGAATTTAATTATTGAATATTGTGATATTATATTAAATGTTTTATATTCAAAAAATTATTTTTTATTATAATAAAAATTGATACTTTAATAAAATATTATAATAAAAATATCTTGAAATTTTGAAAGTAAAAAAATATTAATAAATAAATTTTATTATTAAATTCTTTAAAACTATTAAATATAATAAATTAAATAAAAATAATATTATTTTTATATAAAATAATATATAATTAATAAAATAATAAAATAATTTGATAATAATATAATAAATATAATAAAATAATTATTTTAATCTTCTAATTTAAATTTAATCAAATATTTCTAAAATAAGATAAATAGATATCTAAAATAATTAAATATTTTAATTAATAATTAAGATTAACTATAGAATATAATTTAATAAATTTGAATTATAATAAATAATGAATTTATAACTTGACTAATTAAAAGTATATTCAAGTAAATGAATAATGTAATTAATATTAAAAAAGAATATATTAGATAATAAAGAATATTTTATTTAAATTTTATTTATTAGTTAGTTGATAATAATTTTTATATTTTAAATTAATTAAGAGAATAAAATTATGTAAATCTCTTTTTTTTTGTTATTATAATAATAATTACTTATAAAATTATTTTTATATATTTTATAAGATTTGTCAATTATATATATTTAAATTTATAAATCTTTAATATATATGTGCAAAGTTATTAAACTTTTAAATTTATTATTTGAATGATACAAAATATTTGACAGTTATCATAATATAATTTTCTTGATATAATATAATAACTGTAAATATCATATTATTATCAATATAAAGTTGAGATTTTTTAATAAGATATATTTCTTGAAGTTAAAAATACAAAAGAAATAATAGAAAAATTAAAAAAAAATATATAGTGTACAACAAAAAAACTGAATATTTTATTTTTAATTATATTCAATGAATATTTATTTAATTTATATAAAATTTTAAATATATATACTTGATAACCTAGTAAAAAAGTTTACTTAAAAGTATTTAATAGCTTATCTTAATAAAATTTTTCATTATTTTATAATATTTACTTAGTGAATATTTAAAATAGAAAAATTTAACATTTTAATAATTAATAAAGAATTTTAATATTTAGTATATAAAAACTGAACTGAACTGAATTATTGATATCTGATTTTAATAAAATTAAAATCAAATCGATTTTTAAAAACTGGTGCTGAACTATTCAGATCCCGTATTAAAGTATACGCGTCATCACATTCACGTGCACAAATATCGATAAAAATTTTATTATAGACCGGACTTTAGTGTATAAAATACCAATATCAAGTTAAAAGAAATTAATAATAGCAATGGCGTCGGACCGTTACAGGTAATTATGTAGAAATAATCACCAAGGAATCCAATTTAAAATTGTTCGACTTTCAGCCTTTCATTATAGGAATTTAATTTCAATTTGCTTTTTTTATTTTTTATTCATTTTTGTGTTAAAATATGAACATGTAGTTTTTCATTGACAACTTTTTCGCCTTCTGGCAAGTTAGGCCAAATTGAGTATGCGTTAAATGCCGTGGCTGGTGGTGTTACAAGCATTGGGATAAAAGGTAATATCATCAAAATCGTTAATTGTATTTGTTTTTAATTCGTTTAATTTAAATCAATTCTATCAATCTTTGAAGTCAATTGATGCTTTAAAAATTGTTCACTTTGTCCAAACATAAAAAAAGCAACAAATGGCGTCGTGCTTGCCACCGAAAAAAAGACCTCATCTCCGCTTATCGATGATTCCTCTCTCGAAAAAGTCGCGGTCATCTGCCCAAGTATCGGGATCGTATATTCTGGGATGGGCGGCGATTTTCGGGTGTTGGTCACAAAAGCACGGAAAGCTGCGCAGAAGTATAAGCAAGTGTATTATGAGTATCCGCCGACTGGGATTCTAGTAAAAGAGGTGGCGAGCGTTATGCAAGAATATACGCAGAGTGGGTGCGTTGCATGTCGCTAGGATTATGAAAACTTGCAATAAATAAATAAAATAAAAATTAATTAATCCTAACTTTTATTATTATAGTGGAGTTCGACCATTTGGCGTATCCATACTTGTATCAGGCTATGACGAGACAGGACCATCTCTTTATCAAGTTGATCCGTCTGGTACTTACTGGGCATGGAAAGCATCCGCAATTGGGAAAAACATGGTTAATGCAAAAACATTTTTGGAAAAAAGGTTTTTTTAAGTTGTTCCCTAATTATCTAAACTTTTTCAGTTACTTGGAATTAAAATGTTAAATTTCAAATTCAGATACAACGATGATATCGGAATCGAAGACGCGATACACACTGCAATTCTCACCTTAAAGGAAGGATTCGAAGGACAAATGACCGAAAATTCAATTGAAATTGGTGTAATTGATGGTGGGCTAACAAACACTCTGGATATTCCAAAGTTTAAAAAGTTGACACCGTCTGAAGTTAAAGATTATTTAGCGAACATAGCTTGATATTATCATTAAAAAATTGACTATTTTTATTTATTGACTTTTACTTATATTTTGTGATAAACTGATAAAGCTGTAAAAAAGAATGATATATTTGCTATAGTTATTATTAATCTTGAGTGATTAGTCGAACTCAGTTTACGAAAATGGTTATACACGATTAATAAAATAATGCGCCTATACGTAAGTAACATTTAAAAAAGAATTTTTTATAATCACTAAATATTAAATTATTTAAAAGTAATGTATAAATCAAATCTATATTTTTTGAAATGTTGTCTTTACAACCAAAATATTTGAAATAATTAACTAATTAATTTTTGGAAACTTTATGCCTAATGTGTATGTAATTGATGGTGGTGAGTAGTGATAATAACAGCGGTTTTATTTGTATCTATTAGTATATTAGAATTTAGTGACGACGACTTGTAGACGGAGACCGAGATCCTGACCTTTTTGATCCACGGCGTTCTTTCTCACGTTCTTTATCCTTGTCTTTTTCTTTGCCTCGATCGCGATCTTTTTCTCTCTCTCTCTCCCGATCACGTTCTTTATCACGGTCTTTATCTCTTTCACGATCTTTATCTCTTTCACGATCTTTATCTCTTTCGCGATCTTTATCACGATCTTTATCACGCTCTTTATCACGCTCTTTGTCACGCTCTTTATCACGATCTTTATCGCGATCTTTATCACGGTCTTTATCTCTTTCCCTTCTATCTCGATCATGATCTCTATCACGATCACGATCCCTATCACGCTCTTGTTCTCTTTCTTTCTCTTTGTCCCTTTCTCTATCTCTGTCTCTGTCCCTTTGTTCTCTTTCCTTCTCCTTGTCTCTTTCTCTATCTCTCTCCTTGTCTCCTTTCTCGATTTCTCGTACTTTATCTTTTTCTTTGTCCCTATCTCGTTCTCTATCTCGCTCCTTTTCTCTATCTCGTTCCCTATCTCGCTCCTTTTCTCGATCTCGTTCCTTTTCTCTATCTCGCTCCTTTTCACGCTCTTTTCGATCTCTCTCTTTCTCTCGTTCCTTCCGATCCTTTTCTCTTTCTCTCTCCCGTTCTTTATCCTTATCTTTACTGCGATCTTTTTCTTTCTCACGTTCTCGTTCCCTCTCGCGGTCTCGTTCCCGATCACGATCTCTATCGCGTTCTCTATCCCGGTCTCTATCGCGATCACGATCTCGGTCACGTTCTCTTTCACGTTCTCTTTCACGTTCCCGATCTCGGTCTCTATCACGATCTCGGTCACGATCTCGTGAATCACGATAACGATCACCTATTTTAAGGAAATCACAGTTAACAATCTTAAAATTAAACTATCTGATGATAATAAACTCACCTCGAAAACGGTCTCTTGAACGACTACGAGAACGCCGGTGACGATAGTGATAGTCTAAAGCAAGGTCTTCAATAAATAATTCGAATTTTAAAATTAGACATCAAAACCAAAGGAAACAAGTGAAAAGTTATCACAACCTCTATCTCTTGATCTCGATCTACGTCGTCTAGCTCTGCTTATACTTCTGGATCTGGATCTACTTTTATCTTGTTTAATAGACCTGGAACTGCTACGTCTTCTAGTTTTTGCATCTGGGAGAGGGGAAGCATCTTCCATTACAACATCTTCTAATGGTGCACTACCATTAGGACTATCATCAGGCTGGGTCGTCTCACTGGTGCTCAAACGACTTTGAATTCTCGCCTGAGCTTCACGAACTCGTCGCATAGTCGCTTGAACATCAGGAGCATCATTTTTTTTCGGTGTTTTATTAATAGCATTCTTTGAGTGATTTACCCTGGAAACAATTGTAACAGCTTAAGTCGACAAGAAATTTTCATTTATTCAATAATCTGCTTAAATAAGGTCTCACTTTAAAGGTCTTTCCCCAAGCATAACTCCATTCATTTGCATGGCAGCTTGCGCGCCTTCATAAGTAGCAAACTCCAAAAAAGCAAATCTGGTAGGTTGAGCCGGATCTCCTGCCATCTTGACATAAGCCACCGGACCACAGGCCGAGAAAAATTGCGTCAATTCCGGTTCAGATATAGAAGAATTAATATTCCCAATATAAACCGTTCTCGATATCTCTTCCGCTTTCGCGGGATCAAATTGCGCGACTGTTGGAGAAATGGCCGGATTTGCACGAATCACAGCCAGTGAGCTCGCTGATATTGGTTGAATCGATGCTGCCGAAACTACGGCGGCCATTGGTTTAGGTGGGATTGACTGGATTTGTTTCATTGATGTCGGAGGTCTTGATGGTGTTATTGCCGTCAATAGTGGTGGAATTTGTTGTTGAAATGGATGTGTGTAATCATTTATCCCAGTTGGCGCAGTGGTTGACGAGACCATTAAAGTACGATCTCCTAATTCTACACCAGTGAGATGAAGTGCTGTTATCGCAGACGAGGTGTCTTTGAATTCCACGATGCATTCTTGTACACCATCTCCATGCGGGCTTTTTAATTACACTTTTTAAATTAGTATATTACAAAATTAAAGGTTTAGAAGAAATAAGTATCAAAATAATAAGAGTTTGCAAAAAAAACCTGTTATGTAATTTTAGATTAGTGACTTCACCCAAATACTCAAATAATTGTCTCAAAATTGGCTCGGTTACCAAGGCTGATATATTAGCAACCTGGAAGATGGTAAAGATTGAAAAGACAGATATTGTTAAATTCGAGTCTTGTAAAAAATTTTCCTTTCTTCATTTTCAAAATTAAAATAAAGTACCTTGACAACGTTATCAACAGACATTTCGCGTTAAACGCCAACGAATACAAAATTTATTTATTTGTGTTGATATAACATCTTGAGAATGTCGTCCGGCTATACGAATGGCTTATTCATATAACCAAAAGTCAGATACCCAGTTCCTAGTTCCACGGTGTGCATAGGTGTGCATAGGTGTGCATGATAAATTGTGTAATGTAAATCAACTACAAAAGTATTACATATAAATATATCAAAGGTTCCCGACCCAAACCAAAAAAGTAAAGACTTATTAAAACTCGACTAAATTTCGGATTTTTCCGTTTATCAAGAAGTAGGGAATTTTTCTCTTTGCTGCAACCGTTGTTTGAGGCATCACTCATTCTTTCCATTTAAACCGGCCGATTCTCTTCGCCTGCAAATGTACAAATTAGCATTATATTTGCAGCAAAAGGATCAAGAACATAGATAATAGTAAAAGTAACGATAAAAGTAATAATGACCACATCTCAGGATCACACAAAGCCGCTGCTCAAAGACCACCTTGAAGTGCCTTCCTATAATAGTGTCGTGAGCGAAACCAGTAGCCAAATCTCTCTCATTAGAGACTTGAACACTTGGGATATGATAAAATTGACTATATGCATGGCTGGTATACAATTTACTTGTAAGTATTAGCATATACAATTCAAAAAGACAAAATGTAAAACTTTGTATGGTTGACTTGTTAATTTTAATAAAGAAAAAATGATGATGAATAATATGAAAATATCGCATTTGATTTTCTTTTTACCGTTTAGTATTTCTTGAGTGGGAGAATGAACAAAAAATGAACTAAAGTGCATTCGTTCTATTGGATTTTTCTTCTTTTTATTACTGCTTCTCCTAATTGATTTTCAAAGCGTCGTGTTCTTTAACAAAAGTGTTGGTGTTGTTTTAATTCATTGTCTTGTTTATCTTTTATTTTTCTTATTCTCTATTATTATCGTCTCCAACAAATAACAATATAAAACTCTCTTATATATTGACTTTTTTATTATTGAATTATAAAATTATGATATAGGGACAGTGGAGTTTTCGTGAGTACATTTTATGATTTTTAGTTTTCTTTACCATTTTCTATTTTTTGGTCTTTTTTGGAGGATGAAGAAGTGCTGAGCTAGGGAATTCTTCAAATATTGCATTTTTATGATTCGTTGAACTAAATATATTAATATATATATATATGTGTGTGTGTGTGTGTGTGTGTGCGTGTGTGTCTGTAAAATATACGACGCTATTCAACTATTTCTCGGCGGACATATCCTAAAAATATTATCTCACAAAAAATCGAACTGAAAAACAACAAAAGTTATGGAACTCCTTACCTCAATTCCTTAGGACTATCAAAAGAACTGATTGCACTCGTTTGGCTTGCGGGTCCTTTATCAGGATTAATAGTACAACCGGTGATTGGCGCTTACAGTGATAAGAGTACATTCAAGTATGGAAGACGTCGACCGCTCATGATTCTCAGTGGATTAATTGTTTGTCTGTCATTGTTTGGCATTGCTTACTCAAATGAATTGGCAGAGTTTCTTTTATCACGAAAAAGTTATTATCTGGATATTGATCTCGAGGTATGCGTATGTTAAACTTTAAATGAATATATGTAATGATGATTGATTGGAGAAAATACTAAATAATATCTTGTTTTTACCTTACGAAAAGATGAAAAAGACTTCAATTTGGATAGCGGTAATCTCATTCTACTGCTTGGACTTCTCTCTGAATGCTGTGATGGCAGCCTGTCGAGCTCTCATTGTTGACATTTCCCCACTTTCGCAACAAGAAATTGGGAACGCTTGGGCTGGACGAATGATTCATGTCGGAAACATCGCGGGATATTTTACCGGCTTCATCAATTTGCTACTTTGGTTTCCATGGCTTGGAGATACTCAGATGAAGGTGCTCTGTTCTATTGCAATTTTTGTACTGATTGCTTCGTTGATCATCACATGCGTGAGTGTAACCGAGAAAGTCTATGTGCCTATTAATGGAGAGGAAAAGTATGTTTTGCACTATTGTATTTTATTGATTATTTAATTTATTTGTATTTATGGATAGAATTTCTCATTATTTCTCTTATTATATTGATAAATTTAGATCATCAACGAAAGAGAAGCTCTTATATATATATAGAGCTGTCCGCTTTCTCCCAAAACCAGTTCAAAGAATCTGTAATGTCCAGTTTTTTGCATGGATGGGATGGTTCCCATTCCTATTTTATAGGTAAAATAAACAATATTAATAATTATAACATTTTCGGCATTTCTAATACTTTTAAATCACCAAAAAATAGCTCAACATGGATAGTGGATATCTACTTGAAAACACACTCACGCCGCGACCCAAACGAAATCATGACAGCTGTGAGATATGGATCATTATGTCTATTACTATATTCAATAGTATCATTTTTCGCCGGTATTGTTTTACCACAACTGACACCTGACTCTTATCCAACCAGAAATCCATTCACCATCTACAATATTTTTACGGTGTCGAATCTCATTGTAGCAGTGTTGGCATTTTTGACGTTTATTGTGAGTACTGTTAATCAGGCAATGGTGTTAATGGCTGTTTTGGGTATTCCATGGGCGGCTGCAATGTGGGTTCCTTACGCGCTTGTTGGAGAATTTGTTAGTAGAAACGATCAAGAAATCTTACAAGATGATGATCCTACCGACACTTTCATAAGTAATAAAAATTCTTCAACCGCTTCGTTCGATAAAACACCGGAGCTTGAAGAACAAGCATTACCACGTCCTGATGAAGATTCATCAATCACAAAAGGCAAACTACCACGTCTCGCAATAACACCATCATCTTCGTCCTCCAATTCAAAAACTTATGATGGAAACAATGAAGAGATTGCATCTACGTCACTCACAACAGCATCAGAATTCGACGCTGGGATGATCTTAGGCGTTCACAATATATACATTGTGTTACCGCAACTCACTACCGCGTTAGTTAGTTCAGTAATTTTCAAGATTGTAAAAGATATGAATGGCGGAGATGAGACTGGTTGGGTTATTCGGTATGGTGGAATAATGATGATAGCTGCTGCTGTTTTATCTCGGTATATTGAGAGGTAATTGGGATTATTTAGAGATAATTAAATAGCATATACGCATATACATATAAGTACTCATTTGCATAGTTTGCATACTGATTTTGGTTATTCAATACCAATAAAATCTTTATCAACGAGGCCAAGTTCCAACTTGACAGTGTTTAAGTATTATTTCCTTTTAGCATGCAAATGGAAAAATTATTTCTTGTTATCATGTAAAAGATTATTGAGGCATTATATGCAACACATTGAATTAGCTTAAAGCTTTACGAATTTTAATCAGAAATATTAGCATGAACATTTCGGTTGTAATTTTTTTCTTGAAGACACTACATCCTAATATATGTAAATCCAATATTTAAACATCCTTAATATCGATAAATATAGCAAACTGATCAGAACAAAACTCGATACTTTGCTTTTTTTCAAACATATCAGACCTCACAAAAGTGCAAGTCGCCGAAAAAATCAGATATAAAACTTGTATCCAACCCGTGCTCATAAACACGTGATCTAGCACCGATTTCCATAACGGGGAGTGCTGAATTTGAAAATAAAAATTATTGATTATATAATTATTATTATATTTATTTTTATACTTTATATTTGTAATAATTCTCAAAAAAATAAATTTCTAACAAATTTTTTGAAAATATAACACACAAATAATATTCCTATCAATATAAATATCTTGAATATTCTAAATATTAAAATAAATATTGAAAATACTAGATATATTAATTAATAATTTTTATATATATCAAAATTTCATATAGTATTATTTTTTTATTTCTGAATTTGTATTATTTATCAATATGATCTGGTACAAAAATATTAATACATCAGAAATAAATTATTTTTTCAAAATAAAATTTTAATTCTGTCTTATTTAATTAAGTTATTAGATATTGAAATTTATTTAAATATAAAAAATTTTTACTAATAATAAACTTTTTTTAATTATTATTTCTTAAATTTGTTATATAAATTTGATTAAAATTAATATAAAAATTATATAATAAATAATTTAATTACTAAATTTTAAATTTTAATATCTTTATAACTAATAATTTAATTTTTATAAAATTTAGAATATATATTTATCAAACTTAAAATAATCTGCTTGCATAATTTGAAGTTCTAATATTATAAATTAATAGTAATAATATTTAAAATATCTTTTTTTAAAAAAAAATAATTTTATTTTAGTTTTTTTAATAAAGTAATATTTCATTTATTATTAAATCAAAATATAATAAAATAATTAAAATAGTATAAAAAGTTAATTTAGATTATTTTTTATTTAATATAAAAAAATTATAAAGATTAATTAAAATTTAAATAATTTTTATTAGAAGTAATTATTAATTTTATATTGATTTATTAATTTTTTTTGTATCAAATTATATTATTATATATATTTATTAAATTATAAATTAAAAAATTTGAAATTTATTAATTATAAATTTATCTAATATTAATTTAAAAAGATTATTTAATTTAATATTATTTTTTAAGTATTATTTATAGATTTTTATTTTTATAAAGAGAATATATTAAATTTATAATATTAAATTTATAAGTAAATTAATAATATTATAAAGATAATTTTATTATTCAAGTAAAATTTTCATATTTTAATAAATTAATATAAATTAATGCAAAAAGATTTGTATCTTAATATAAAAATTAATAATTATTTCTAAAAAAATTTTAATTAATCTTAATAATTTTTTTATATTAAATAAAAAATAATTTAAATTAACTTTTTATATTATTTTAATTATTCTATTATATTTTAATCTAATAATAAATAAAATATTACTTTACTAAAAAAAAATTAAATAAAATTATTTTTTTTAAAAAAAAGATATTTTAAATATTATTACTATTAATTTATAATATTAAAACTTTAAATTATATAAATAAATTATCTTATATTTGATAAATATATATTTTAAATTTTATAAAAATTAAATTAGTAATATTACAAACTATACTTTGGAAGATAGATTTTATCATGACTAAATTATTTATAAAGATAAAGAGAATTATAATTATTTTAGTACTAATATTTACAAGTATTATATCAATACAAGATAAAAATGAAATATAATAAGTATATAAAAATAAAGTTGTGATTATGATTACTAAACTAAAAGTTGATATCAAAAACAAAAGTAACAAATGCTTAAAATCAAGATAATAAATATCAAATATAATAAATACAAAAATAAAAGCAATAAATACTAAATTTAAAGTAATAAATACTAAATTAAGTTTTTATACGTGAAAAAGCTTACAAGAATCTTCTAAATTAAATAAATTTACTTGACTTATTTTAAGTGAAAGATATCTATTACTAAAGATGACTTCTCAACTATTGCAATATGGTGATAAATAAAGCATCATCTAGTTGCAACTAGTTGTGACTTATAAAATTTTGGAGTTGTAACGTGTTGCAACAGGTGACAAATAAGTATCACATACTTGTTGTATCATCTTTATCTACTACCTAAGTTTTTTGAATAAGAAAAACTTATAAATAATTAGAATATAATCTATTATGATAGAAAAAATAAATGAAAGCAAGATATCAAAGTAAAAATTAAAGAAAAATTTATAAGATAAGTATAACTTAAGTATTTTCAAAAGATAATTGAATTCTTACTATTCAAGTATATTTATTTCAAGTTTTAGAGTAGAGATATTTATATATTTTTAAGATTTTACAAGTTTCTATCTAAACTTACTTGCTACTCTAGATTACAATTATAAATATTAGGATAAAAAATCAATAAATAAACAAGTAAAAATAAGAGATAAGATATATGTGATAAGTTATAAGATAATACAAATGATGAAATAAAATAAAAAGATAAGAGTATATATTTTAAAAAGAAAAGATAAATGATAAAAATAAATTAAATTTATTATTAAATTATTTCTAAAGTATTTCTGAATTATTATTAAACTATTAGTAAACTATTATTGATTTTAAAACTAATTATTTATTTATAATCTTGAAATATTATTAAAATATTACAAGAACATGACAAAAATATTATTGAATTATGATTGAATTCATAACTGATATATCAATTATATTATTCAAAATCATATATCTTCTAAAGATTAATTGATTGGTCAAATTTTTCAAGTTTAAAAAATTATGAAATTAAAAAAATTTATGTTACTATAGTATTATTTAATCTCTTTAAATAAGATTGAGCTCTAGTAAGACTATTAAATTCTTTTTAAAATTTCTTTAATTTCTTCATTTCTTATATGTACTAGATTATTATAGGTAATTTATTAGAAGTTATATACTTTTTCAAATTCATATTTTTCTAATAGCTGGTAAATTTATTTTTCAAGAAGAAAATATTTTCTAATTGAAGTAATTCCTTTTGATTGTGCCATTTCTCTTTGTAGTTCCATTAATTTTCTGAAATATTATCTAAGTATTTCTTTTAATATTTATCTAAAGTAATAATATCTAATAAATTGTGATTTATTAGATTAGTTATTATAATTTTCATAAAGATCATTAAAAATAATTTGAACTCTTGTCTTCTAGCTTTGATCAGGTCAAAATTGATAAGTAATATTTGCTATTATTATTATTTTTGAAATTTTAATATTGATTATATTCACAAATTATTTTATCCTGATGCTACTCTGTGAATTATTAATTAAAGTTAAAGCTTCTTCTATTAGTAATTCTGGTTGTTAAGATATTTCTAGAGCTATACTGATATTGAGTTATTTTCCAGTAATAAGATTGCAAATAACTTTCTGATTATTATCTTCAAGTATTAATTGATCTGTATGAATTTGTAAAGTTCCACTAAATTCATTATCTTTCAACTATTGGTGAAGAATCAAAATATTTTGAATAAAATTGAAGTTACTAAAAAGAGTATTCATCTTTAAAGAGTTAAATACCAACAAGAAATTAAGCTATTTAATAAAGGTATTAAAATAATTAAAAATAATAAAAATTTAAAAAAAATATCAAAGTAAAAATTCTATATTTATAAAATAAAATTTTTAATAATTAATCAGTATATATATATGTATATACTACTAAATAAGATTTATGTAAAATTAAGAGATAAATAAATATCATGAGATAAAAAATTTATTTTTCATTTTCTTCTTCTATTATTGGTATTTTCATGTGTTTAATAAATATTCTTGACTCAAAGTATTCATTTCTATTATAATATCCTTTTAATTAAATATCATTAAAAGTTTTATATAATAATTAATTATATTAGTTTCATAATTTGTAAGCTCTATTACCAAGAGTTTCATGAATATAAAATCATTTTATATTCTATTATGACTGAAATTTATTTTCATGAGTTACATATTATTTTATATTATATACTAGAACTTTATCACCAATTTTAAATTGTGTGATTCTTTGTAATTTTAAGTCATATTTTTCTTTTATTTATTATTGCTATCTTTTGATTTAATTTTGTACTGTATTGATATCTTCTGGTAAATGATGAATTAAAGAAAATATTTGATCTAATATTTCATCTTTTTCATTATTATTTTCTTCTATTAATAATAGATATTTTAAATCAATAAACAATTGGACATCTCTTTCATAGGTCAAGAAAAAAGATTCATGTTAGGTGATATTATTTCAAAATATTCTGTATATAAATAATGCTAATAGTATATATATATCCTATTATTTATCTAATGTAATATAATACTTTTGAAGTATTTTACATAAAGTTTTGTTAAATTATTCTACTACTTCATTAGTCTGTGAGTAATATAGTAATGAAAACTTGTGTTTGATTTCAAATCAAGTGGTAAGTTCTTCAATTACTTGTACTGTGAATTTAGTTTCTTGATCAGATTGTAATTCTTTAGGATATTCATATCTATAAATTATTTTTTCAAAAATAAATTTAATAATTGTACTAGCTTCTTTATTTAGAATTACTTTTGCTTCAAACTATTTAGTAAGTAAATTTATTGCTATAGCAATATATCAATTTTTTTTCTTGATTACTTTGCAAGAGTCAACAAGATTAATTATAACTCTATTAAAAGATTATTCAACTTTAATAAGATATAAAGATTTTTTTATAGTTTGCTCACCAGTTTTTTGACAAGTTTCACAAGATTTAATAAAATTTTTTATATCTGTTCCCATTTTATTCTATTAATATTTAATAGCTATTTGTTGATAAGTTTTATCAAATTTAAAATGTCCAGCAAGTAAATCTGAATGAATGCTAGTTATCATTACTTTAATTTCATTTTTTTTCAATACTCAAAATGATGTGATAGGTTTTCTTTTTCTATTTTTTTTGTAAAGTACTCCATTAATTATTAAAAAGTATTTTGATTGCTGATGAATTTTCTTTTATTATTCTTCAGTATATTCTACAGGATAACTTTCATTTTCTAAGTATCTTATTAAGTTATAATATATTGTTAAATTCATGATATTGAATTAGTCAAGTTTGGATATTCATTTAATTTATTATTTAATAAAAGTTATTTTAGATAAGTTATTAATTGAATGAGTTTAGTATTTTACTCTTGCAAATATATTCTTAAAAGTATATCTGCATTTTAATTAGTTTTTCCAACTTTATAGGTAATAATAAAGTTGTATTTCATCATAATCATTATTCATCTTGAGATTTGGAGTCCAGGATTAACTTATTTAGTAAATAGTCAATAAAGTACATTGTGATCAGTAATAATTTCAAAAAGAGATCCAAGAAGATAGTGTCAAAATTATCTAATAGTCCAGACTATAGTCAGAGCTTCTTTTTCAGTGATATTATAATTCTTTTCTGCTGATTTGAGTGAAATACTTGCATAGACTACTACTTATTCTCTTTCTTCATTATCTTTTTGAGATAATAGTATATCAAGTCCAAAGTTAGAGACATCAGTATATAAATAGAATTTCTTGGTAAAATCAAAATAAATTAAGATTGGAGCAGAGATGAATTTTTCTTTCAAAGTTTGAAATGTATTTTCTTGGTCTACAGTTCAAATAAAAATAATATCATTCTTTAAAAGTTTAAATAATAGTACTGCTATCTGTGAGAATCCTTTGACAAATTTTCTGTAATATCCAGCTAGTTCTAAAAATGATCTAAGCTTCTTGATATTTGTTAGTATAGAAAACTCTTGAATTTATTGAATAGTTGAAAGATCAGGTAAAATTTCATCTTGAATTATAATATGTTCTAGAAAGAATAAGTTATCTTAAGTAAAATTGTATTTTTTCAAGTTGAATTTTAATTCAGCTTCTCTAATTCATTAAGAAACTTTTATAGATATTCCAAGTATTCTTCTCAAGTTTTTGAGTATATATTTATATCATCATATAGATCATGATGAATTTTCAATTATAATCTTCAAGTATACTATTCATAGTTCATTAAAAAATTGCTGGTATATTACAAAGTCCAAAAGATATAACTTTAAATTCATATAATCCTTCTCTTGAAATAAATGTTATCTTTTCAATACTGGATGATTTCATTTTAATTTGCCAGTAATCAAATGTAAGATCTATAGATAAAAATTAATTTGTATCTTCAAGATTATTTATCATCTCATCAATTTATAATAAGAGATATGCATCCTTTTTGATAAGTATATTGAGTTTTCTGTAGTTAATACAAAATTATTTCTTGTTATTTTTCTTTGCTACTATTATAATAGGTGAGATCCAGGAACTATTAGATTTTTGAATAATATCTGCATTTAATATTTGTTAAATTTTATCATAAATAAATTCTTGATTAGGTATAATTGCTCTGTAAGTCTTTTAACAAATAAACTTTTCATTTTCAGTATTAATTGAATATTATATAATATTAGTTTATCCAAGTTTATTAAGATCTGATACAAAAATATCTTTATATACTTATAAAAGCATCTTGTTATCCGAGTATTAACTCTCTTTATTCAATTACTTTTTCAATTTCTTCTTTATCTAGAAAGTATATTTTTATTTTATCCTTTCTAGTTGATCCAAATTCTTGAGTTTTACAAAATGATTCTCCTAATTCTTCTCTAGTATCTACAGATATTATTTCTTTAATTAGGATAAGTTATAAAAAGTAATTCATTTATTAGATTAGATTTCATAAAATTTATTAAAGTTATTATATAGAAGAACTCCTATATTTTTAGTATATTTAGCATTAATAATTTCTTCTTTGACTTTTATTTCTTTCTTGACTAGTAATGATTGAGATATTAATTGATAAACAGTTCCTATAGAAACTTTAATTGCCAAGTAAAGATCAATTATAATAGTTTGATGAGATTGAATCAGGATTACTTTTTCTCTAGAGTATCTAAGATTAAAGTCTGTATTATATTCATAAGTTTGTTTAGATATTTTTCCTTTATCTTTATCATTATAGATCTTAATCATTAAATTTGCTTTATCTTTATAATTTTCAGATGCTGTATAATATTCATTTAGAATTTCTTCAATTAAATCATAATCACTATCTTTAGTTTTCTCTTCTTTTTCTAATTCTGAATATTTCTCTTCTAGTGATTCTTCAACCTGATCAGATCATATATAATTATCATAAGTATCAGAATCACAAGAAATCAAACATTCATTATAGAATTTGATAGAGAAAGATAATTATTGATAGATGATTAGAAAAATTTCTTGAGCAGATACTTTTTCAGAACTATTATAGATAATATACTGTATCTCTTCTTCTTTATCATACTTAGTAATATAACAGACAAGTATTATTTTTCTAATTTCATTATATTATTAATAAATATTTAATAGGTTATTATCATTTCTCAATTTTCTGATAGTATCATTATTTTTTTGTCAACCATCATTATTAAATATATATACACATTGCTCAGTATAGTCACAAAAATATTTTAACTTCATTATATTCTTAGATTACTTTAAAAAAGTGTCTAGCTTTATCTTGAAGTTCATAGTAATTACAGATAGGTAAATTAAATTACTATTGGATAAAGCAATCAGTATAGTATTACTTTTCAGATTCATTTTCATCTCTAGCTTCTGAAATAGTTTCATTATTCATAAAGTATTTACAATATGAATATTTAACTATTTTTTCTTCTAGTTTTAATTTTTGTAAGGCTTTACTTTTAGAAAAGAATCTTTCTTTAGTAATAAATATCTTCTCTGATTCTCTGATATGTTCTACTTCTAATTATTAATTGTTAGTTTCATTTTGGGATAAAATTATTGATAAATTATTTAAAGTATTCATCTTGATATTAATTCAGATGACTAAATTATCAAAGTATTGAGGACATTTATGTTTAGATATTAGTAATTTATGATAATATCAATATTCAGCTACAGATTCTTTCCAGTTAAAAGTCCATTAAGAATTTTGATAGTGAGTTTGCTAGAATCTTCTTTTTAATTTTAAGTATTCTTCCCAGGTAAGAGTGATATCCTTAACTTGTATTTCTTCTTCAAAGATTTTAATATTTCTAACTTTAGGAATTGAGTTTACTGTGAGGTAAGAAACTTTTCCAAAGTCTACATTATTAAATTATCTAGATGAAGTATGAATTTGAGTCCAGAGTTTGTTAGATATTTAACAAAGAAAATTATGATCTTCTAAGTCTTGATTTTTAATTTTGAACTTATTATCAGTAGTTTCACTTGAGAATATTTCAGAGTTATTATCACTATCTTTAGGCTGAGCATTTCATTATTCATGGATAAATTTAATTGATACTCTTTCTTTTTCTCTATTCCAATTAAAGGTTATTATATTCTTTTTGAGATCAATTTTAGTATTAATCTTATTTAATCAGTCTATTCCTACTATAAGACTATAAGTTTGAGCTTCAGTAATATCTACTTCTGCTAGAATTATAATTCTATCAATGATGATAAAGAAGTTATTAATAGCTCCTAGTAGTTATTTAGAATATTCATTGATATTAAATATGAAGATATTTGATTTTTTTTAAATTTTCATTCCAAGTTATTTAAGAAATTAATGACTAATAACACATTCTGATGCTTCAATATTAATGATTAAGTCTATAGGAATCTTTTCAATTTTGGCTTTACATCAAGCTAAGATTATTTTAATCTTTTGAGTGAATATAATTTTTCATTTGAGTTTCTTCTGTAATTCTTTTCTCATTTCTTTTAATATTTAAATTCTCTATTTAGATGAGATTTTGATAAGTTAGATAATAGTAATATTGGCTTTCTAAGATATCAAATCTTCAAATATGTTATAAGTTTCTGTCTTTTTTGCTAAAATTAGAAGATGAGCTCTTTCTTTCTTTCATTTTTT
>CAJVPS010000196.1:0-31766 GCA_910591765.1 Ambispora leptoticha | reverse complement strand
TGTTAGTAAAATTAAAAACTTTTATATGTAAGGAAAAATACGTATTTTACTAATTATAATTAGTAAAAAATTTAAGCATTGCATTATTTTTGATTGCCACTGTATATAATAATAATTATATCTTTTTTTAAATAGATTATTAAAATAATTTTTATATAACAAAAATTATATAAATTTATTTTAATTTTACTTAAAATATATAAAAATTATTTAATTTTAAATACTTAGAACTTTTTATATAAAAGTTTTTTAAAATTTTGCTAATAATTTAATAAAACTTATCTTAAAGAATATTATTATCAGTTTAATTTCATTTGTATAGAGTACTAATAATTTTAAAAAATTCTTAATTTATTAATTAATTAAGATATTTAATATTATATTTATAAAATTTATATATAAAAATTAGTATAAAATAATTTTAATATATAACTTAAGTATTAATAATATAAAAATTTTTAATATTGATACTTATATATAAAAACTAATTTTTTTATTAGTTTAATATTTATAAATTATATATTATTTTTTATAAAAAAAATAAATAATAATATTATATATAATAATAATTAATGATAAAGTATTAAAAAACTTTATTAAATAAAAATTTTATATAAAAGAATAAAATCAAGATATAAAAAATTAATTTTATAATTATTAAACTTACAGATAATAAAAAACTTATAATTATTATTATAATAAAGATATAAGTTTTAAAACTATAAAAATATAATTTATTTCTTGATAAATCTTAATTATTTTATATTAATTTAATTATAAACTAAAGAAATAACATTATTATTTTTATTTATATTAATTTAATTATAAACTAAAAAAATAATATTATTATTTTTATTTATGAATTTAAAATTATTAAAATTCAAGCAGATAATGAAATTAAGTTAGTATTAAGTTATAATTCTATTTATATTCAAGATAATAAATCATAAATCTACTAGTAATATAAAACTTTTTACTATATATTTTAATAATATTAAAGATAAAAAAATAAAAGATAAATTATTGATATCTAAAATATTAAATATTAAGAAGATAAATAAAAATTAAATATTTTTATGAGAATAGTAAACTTAATTATTAGTTTATAAATTATACTATATTATTTTATTATATTATATATAATTTATATATTATAATTATCTAATTTTGCCAAGAAAAATTATATAATTTTTAAGTTAGTTTTACTTTAGAAAATAGTTCTTTATAGAATTTTTATTAGCTTTATTCTATAAAATTACTAGATAGATTATTCTTTTTATATTTTATTTATAATATTTATTTATATATTTATAAATATCTTTAAAAGATATTATTATTTTAAGTATTATATATTAATAATTAATTGATTATTTATTTATATAATTATAATTTATTATTTAAAGATACTATATTTATTTTATAATTTTAATAATAATAACTATTATAATAATAAAGTTTTAAGTTTATAATAAACTTTTATTTATTTTTAACTTAGTTTTCTATATAAATTCTATTTTAATTACTTTATTAATATCTTGAATTTCTATATGAATTTTCTAATAAAGACAATCTTATTAAATTAACAATATCTATATAGTAATTTTTTTTGGTTTATCAAGATCTTTAAATTAGCAAGAAATCTTTTTAGAATAAAGATAATAATAAAATAATAATAATAATTAGATTAATAAGATAAAGATAAATATAAAATTTTATTTTGCTGTAAAAAAATTATCAATTTGTATTTAAATCTTTGATTTAATACTTACTTTATATGTCTTTTTTTTTTATAGTTTTCAATTCATTTAAAAAATTTTTACTAATATTAAAACTTTCTTCTTTTTGTATTAGATATAATAAAAATTTATTAATCAATATTATTACTTCAGTAGATATTATTTCTTATTTTAGTATTTTTAAAATATCATTAATAATTTCAAGATTTTGAACTAAAGTAATAATTTTCTTGTCATTTAATATATCTTTAGTTTGTAATAAATTATTAATAATTATATATTTACTAATTATTAAAAAATCTTTAATTAGAAGATAATTAATCAATTATTAAATAATTTTTTTATTATTATTATTGGGAAAATTGCAAATATTAATATTATTTGATAGAAATATATTAGTTTTAGTCTAGTATAATATGATCATAGCAGGCTTTACAAGATTCCATACTTCTATTATAAAATATATTATATTAAAGATTGTGAGATCAAGTACAAATATATCTATATTAATATATTTATTATATATATTTATTCTATTCTTAAATAAAAACTATCAATATTTTGACTAAAAAAAAATTAAAATTATATACAAAAAAAACTAATTAAAAAAATTACTTATCTTGAATAAATAAATTATTTTTATATCATATAGTTGCAAATATATTATTATATTTGATAATAAATAATATAGTATAATATTAGAAAATAAAATCTTCTCATCAAGTAAATATATCATAGTATTATTAAATAAGAAAAGAATAATCTATTATAATTTTTATATATCTTGATTGAGTTTTATAAGCTAATATAAAAAGATTATTAATTATATTCAAGTACTTGAAATTTAGTAATAATATACTATTAAGTTATTTTTGTTAATATTTTAGAAATATCAAGAATTTTTATATTTATAAATAAAAAGAGATATAAACTTTGACATACTTATTATATTATATATAAATAAAATTATAATATAATCTTTTGGTTTTTTTATATTTGAAATTAGATAATAAGAAAGAATTTTTGAAGATTTCAACTTTCAAGAAAGATTTATTTTATCATAATTATATATATCATCAAGATTTCAGGCAGAAATAAGATTCTGGAGATTATTATGATATTATAAAAGATCTTCTAAAGATACTAAATTTGTCTTATTATAATAAATATACTTATAGATATTATAATACTTTTTAAATTTTTTCAAATCAGCTATTAAAACTCTTGAAATTCAAAATATCAAAAACTTTTGCAAAAGTCTAAGCTTTTTCAATAATTATATATTCAGACAAGATATAATTTACATTAGTTACTTGATTAATTCAAAATATTAATACTTGCTTAATATTTAAATATTTTGTTATTCTTTTTTAATATAAATTTTCTATATAACTATTTGACTAAAGAAATAAGTAATATTTTTTTTAGAATATCAGAAATAATGGATTTACTAATATTATACTTAAGAGCTAGCTTAATATTTTTTATATTTGAATTTATAACTTTTTCTTTACTTATTTTAATTTTTTGCTTAAGTAAAATAACTATATATTTTCTTCTAAAAATAATTATTTCTTGGCTAAAGACTGATTTTTTTGGTACTTGTAAATACTAAATAATATAATATTATTTTTTTCCTTATAGTTCATAATAATTTCTGAATTTTTATTATTATTATTCTTTTTATTTATACTTTATACTAATAATTATTAAAAAGTACAAAAAAAATTTGAAATTGATTAGTTCAAATTTTATTATGTTATTTTCTTTAGATTATCAAGAGAAAATAAATATATCTATTATAAAAAAATCTTTGATTATTAGTTTAATATATATTTAATATATATTTTTGATTTAATAGAGCATTTTAAGTTTAATGAAGTATTTAATATATATTTTTGATTTAATAGAGCATTTTAAGTTTAATGAAGTATTTAATTTAATGGGATCTGGTTTAATAATATTATTTTTATATTTTATATTTTATATTATATAATAAGAAAAATTATAAATAATAATATTAGAAAATTTAAATTCAGAATTTTGCTTGTTATATATTCTATTAGTATTATATTTATTCTTATTTTATATTTTTTTAGATATAATAATTATAAATAATATATTTAATATTAATTATTATTATAACTTTACTAAAAATAAGCTATTTCTTGAATTTAGATCTATATTTATGATTATTTTTTATATATATATAATCTTTTTAAATCTTTTTTTATTTAGAACAAAAATAATTAATTCTAATTATTTATTTACAATTACTTTTTTAATAATCTATTATAATATTAAAGTATATTAATTATTTATATATAAGTATAATTTTAAGTTTAAATTAAAAATAAATTTTATATTAGAAAAATTTTCAAATAAAATAATTTTTGATTATTTGCAGACAAATCTCTCTAAGTTTAAGCATATTTTTTAGAAACTAATTCTTAAATATATTAGTAAAATATATATTTTTTTATAAATAAATCTTTTATTTATTATTAAATTTATTTTTATAAAAATAAAAATAAAAATAAGATAATAATATTATTAAAATATATAGAAATTTTTTTGAAATTTTCAAATTAAATTTCTTTTATAATAAAATTTATCAAAATTAAGCCTTTTTTTGATGGTATTTATTCAATAAATATTAACTAAATTTTTTTAAATTATAAATATATTTTCTATATCTTTAAATATATTTCTATAAAATTATTTTCATATTTGCTTATAAAAATATTTTTAAATAATTTTTTATACTATTTTAACCACAGTCATCATCTTTAGCATGTGATTTCACAAAATATTACTATATTAATACACTTTGTGATCTTAAAAAATATAATGCCAAATTTTATAAATTTTTAGCAATTTCTTATTAAGTTATAGATGAAAAACATATCCACCATTACTTTTCATACTAACTGAATTATATTTTTATTTATATAAAAGTAATTTTAAAATTAATTCTCATTTAAATTTTATTATAATAAATAATAATTATAAAATTATAAAAAGCTTATAAATCTTGATTTATATTTTACTATCTATATTGAAAATTTCAAGATAATTGATTTTTAATTTAAAAATTCATAAATAGTTAAATTTTTTAACTTTTATACTTAAAATAGTAAAATCTTTAATTTCTTAAATATTAAAAATTAAAACTATTAATTTTAAAATATAAAAAAATAAAGCTAAAAATAATATTAAATAAGAGTTAAAAATAAATTTATTTATTTAATTTTTCTTTAAATTATATAAGACTTATTTCTTTAATCTACAAGAACTATTCTTATTAATATAACAAATTTTATTGAATTCTATTTAATTTTATTTACTATTTTATATAATAAATATTATATAATTTATTTATATACAGTGGCCATCAAAAGTAATGCAACGCTTAAATTTTTTACTAATTATAATTAGTAAAAAATTTAAGCGTTGCATTACTTTTGATGGCCACTGTATAAGATCTATTAAATATTTTTATATTATAAAGTTACAAATTATATATAATATTCTATAATAAAAAATAACTATTTATAATATATTGAGCATTAGAAATAAAATTTTAAACATTTTAAATTTAAAAAAATTTTAGTTTGTTGTAACTAAAGTTAAAATTTAATATATATGCTTTTAAATAAAAATTATAGCCCAGTTTACATATTAAAGTCACACTCTCATAATAACATGGTCGGGGGACAAAAAAAGCTTTGTTCTTATAAAATTTATAATTATGTTTTTATAATGAGGGAAATTTTATGGTAAGCGTGATTTGTAATTTGTCTTATATAGTGTTCTTATAAAGAGGTGCGACTGTATGTCTTACGCGTATTAACATTATTCAAATCAAGTCCTGACAATCGAATTGTCGTGTAATGTATCTGATATAAAAAACGCATAAATTATGATAAACTTACGCATTAAGCGATAAATGCAAAGAAAAAAAATACATACTATCTTGTAGTTTACGTAAAAACCCATTTGGAGCGATGATATTAACACCTAGATTGATTATTCGCATTTGATGAACATTGTTATTGCATATCGATATATATAAAATGGAAAAAAAATTACCAGCTTCTTCAATAATTTTTGAGATCGATCTACTTTTGTATATTGCGTCTATGTGAATTTTTCTTTTCTTTGTTCTATTTTCCATACATTTTTCAACTTTATTTTGAACGGTGAAATAATCCCATTCTCTAATTATATTAAAAATTTCGTTTGCCGCTGGGCGTTTCGATGGATTCGGATCCCAACAACGCATCATTAGCTCTTGATAATATTTCGGCATACCATCAGGAATATCTGGCCGAATTCCATCACAAATATTTAAAATGAGTGCGATATCGTGACTACAGCTACTAAACGGACGCTCTCCGTTCCAAAGTTCCCACATTATCATTCCAAAGGAGTAAATATCGCTAGCAGTAGTGTATTTTTTGGTTCGCAGGACCTCAGGTGCAACGTATGGTATTATGCCAAACACTTCATCATCCACAATTTCAGCAATTTTTCTACATCGTCCAAAATCTGTTATATATAACAAATTTAAACCGCATAAAATATTGCCACTATGCAGATCCCGATGAATGTATTGACGTTCGTGTAAAGATTGTAATCCTATAGTTAAATCAAGTAAGTTGTCACATAAATAACGGTAGAAGACATTTCCACTTTTAATTAGATCATATAATGAACCGTCTTCATAAAAGCGAAGCACTAGAATATAATTTTTCGTTTCTGAATCTCTAGAAATTCCAAATATTCTTGCCATATTACCAAAGTGACTATTGATAACGGCAGATTGAATCTATACGTTTAAATATAAGTTAAAACAAATTTTAAATTAGTTAATTCAAAGCCAATATTCACTTACTTCTTGAATTGTATTACAATTTGCATTACTTGAATTGAATAACACCTTTAGTGCAACAAAACTTGGTCCCGCTCGAATTAATTTTCTTTGATTTTTATTGAAACTAATTATATAACCCGAATTCCAAATTGCTTTTGATACGCTGCCAAAACCTCCTTCAGCAATTAATTTCATTTCGTTAAATTCTTCATACTCGATCCACTCGAGAAAACTTTCAAGTTGAGCTGCTTTAATAATTTTATCAATTTTTTTATTTTTGCTTGTCCATGGAGGGAGATCACAAGTAGGGCAAAACTGATAATAAATGTTCCATTTTTCCTGACACTTTGAACAATTTACTTTCGTTCCTTGTTATTGAAAAAATTTATTAGTACAGTTTGACTCTAATTAAAATCATTAGGTTTTAAACTTGACTTGGAGGATATACCATTTGTACATTGTAGCACTTCGTTTACAGTTTGGAGAATTCTCATTATTTAGATGATTGAATGGCTAGGGCTACTCCGTCACTTTTTATACGAGGTATGCACGTCGTATAACCGTAGAATTTTTTAGTGGTAAAAATATGTATGTAGATCAAACATGTGTAGATCAAACATGTGTAGATCCAATGACATCAGTGAAAAAATATGCATGTCCTACAAAAATTCATTTTATTTTTATTTACACTATTAACTGAAATTGATCGACAAAAAATAAAATATCACACATCTCAATAAATGCGTGACCGATTTGAATTACACGATATTATTATTTGATTGGGTGAATTTTTACTTTGCAACACGAGACATATTAAATCAGCTTGTAATTGGTCAAAGCCATTCCGAAATTGGACTAATTACTAATTTTTTAAATCGTAAAGAATATCAGATTGAAAATTAATCCGATAATAAATATCTCAATTTTTTATGACATGCTTTATCGATCTGGCAAAACAAATTTGATTCAATAAATAAAATGAGAAAACTAATAAATAAACCTGTTTTGAACATTAATAAAAGTGTCAGAAAGGTAGTTTTCATGTGATTTTGTCTTTTTACTGAATACCTTACCATTATCTTGACTCTAATCGGATGTAATGAAAATAAGAATCCAAATTAAATCGCAAATTTAGGATGAATATCTTATGTTCAGTGAATTATTCAAGAAAAAAGATTACCATTCGTTTTTTCCAGTTGAAAAAAATTCAAATGGTAGTATTTTCGCTCGAATCGGATCACTAACGTCGAAATATTATTGCATAAAGATTTAATATTTCATAATGGTAAAAGATGATAATTGTTCTTGCTCGGAAAATTACGGAAAGTCAGTAGGAATTGGATACTTTTGCTGTTTTGAAGTAATATTAAAAGTAAAATTTCCGAATATCGGCATGTCAGATTTTGATCATGTTACGGATTGCGGGTTTTTAAGTGTATATTATAGGGGATTTTGGTTTTCGTTTATTAATAACGAATATGGGAATAAGACGGCATGTGGCTTGATTAGAGATGTGCCTATGCGCGCATATATGTATACGCATTATGCGCATAGTTACTAACCGATATCGTAAATGCCCCATACACAATTATGCATATGGTTAAGTTCATAAATCATCACTAATTAAGGCATTTGTACTCACGCATTTATACAGAACATAAGTATAATGATAACGATAAACATTATTGTTGTACATATTTTATCATTATCGTTATGTTCTATATGGAACATTTTAATCAATACAGAACATACATATAATGATAACGATAAACATCTACATCTTTATTGTTGTACACTCCCCTGACACGGGTCATGGGACTTTTTTCCGAATATAGTAATGCTCGATTTTTTTATAAAATTTCAAGTTCGAAATTCTCAACAATCTACATAGCAATTTACGTCAGGTTTTTTTTATCGAAATGTTACATCAATGAAGTTTATTTGACTTTATCAATAAGGTGTAGGATGCCCGTTAGCTTTAACTACAGCTTGAACACGGCGCTCCATACTTTCAACCAAATTTCCATAAACTGATTCATCTATGTTAGACCATTCCTCTTGCAACAGATTGAACAGTTCAGTTTCATTTTTTGGTAGAGGAATGCGCTTACGAATACGTTGCTCTAATTCATCCCAAATATTCTTGATAGGATTGAGGTCGGGGTTTTGCGCGGGCCAGGGAAGTTGATCAATATTATTATCTGAAATCCAACGCAAAGTTAACCTTACTCGATGAATTTGTGCGTTGTCATCTTGAAATACATAATTATTTTGATATCCAACTCTCCTAAATAAGATAACAAATGGTTATTTAAAACATTGATATAGTCATTTGCAGTTTGCCTACCATTAACTCGAACTAGAGGATCCAATCCAAATGAACTAAAACATCACCAGACCATGACCCCCTTGCAACCTGATTTAAAGGTTGGAACTAAACAGTTGACATCGTATTTCTCTTCAGGTTTTCTCCAAACATAATCATGACCATCTCCCCCAAATACTTCAAACCATGATTCATCACTCCATATGATGAATTTCCACTCCTCCTTCCAATTAATTCTTTCTCGAGACCATTCCAAATGTAATTTACGATTTTTTTCATTGATAAAAGGTTTTCTCTTGCTAACTTGACCATAAAATCCTTCTTCATGCAGATAACATTGTATAGTACGTGAGGAAATATTGGTAGAAGTCGACTCAATAAATTTATTAGTTAAATTATTTAAGGAAGCTTTTTGATCTGTCTTTAATAAATGAACAAGATGATGTGTGTCTCATTTAGTTAGTTAGGCTTTGGTCTGGGGCATGGAGGTAGTTTTATTTCACCAGTTTTTTTATAAGTGTGTTAATAATCCTGTAGACAGTAGTTTTTTTGAATTTTAGGGTATTTATAATGGTAGGAATTAGCACTCCGTACTTTCAAGTGCCAATCATCTTATTGCATTCTTTTTCTGAAAGTTCTCTTCATTTTTTATTCATCACGAGTAAGAAAAGGATGAGGTAGTGTCTCGATTACATAATAAAAGAAGAAGTCTTCTGAAAAAAGGGAAAAAAATTTGTATCACTTTTTTTATGCTAATCTGCATGTAAATCACTTAGAAAGAATGCTAATAGTCATAGCTAATCATACTTAATTCAGAAAGTTCCATGACCCATGTCAGGAGAGTGTACATATTTTATCATTATCATCAAAGTTCTATATGGAATATTTTAATCAAATTGGTCATATTGCTAGATTTTAATAATAGTATGCAGAATATAAATACTGTGAAAATCTCAATTATCAATGCAATAATTCAGTAATTTGGTGTAAGTCACATCTGTGCATATGTCCAAATACCTCAATTGAAATTAAATAATTATTTTTTGATATGAGCTTTGAAAATCTAGAAATTGCTAATACAAGTTTACTCAATGTCAATTCACCTGAAAGTTAACTTATGCAAAATCAGATCTTTTCAGTAATATATTCATTGATAATATTGATCTTGATCTAATTACTTGGTGAATTATGAATTTTGCACAAGCAGTGCCAGAGTTAACACAATTAGCGTGACATATCTTAATAATTTCAACATCATCTATATCTTCTGAATATAACTGATCAGCTTTTGCAAATATTCATAATAAAAAAAAATTGGTTGAGCAGTAAACACATTTTTAAATTATAGTAATCATAAATTACAAACTCCTCCATTAATAATGAAATAAGTATCAATCAATATTATGCTGGTAATGAGAGAAATGAAAGTGAATATCAGGATAATAATGAAAGTAAATATCAGGATAGTAATAATAATAACAATTTAATTTCAAGTGATAGTGATAATTATTGATAAATATATATATTTAGTTATGAAAAATAAAAATTATCATTAGTTTTTTATGAATTCATATCATGTATTTGATTACTATATATGAAGAAATACTAAAGTAAGATAGTGAATTATATGTCAATTCAAATTATATAAATCCAGATCATGTCAATCTGAATTTATTTATAAAGTTATACAATTATACACAATATATTTTATCATTATTGCAAGTTAATTTTTTTTGTTTTTATTTTTTTGAATAATTAGTAGAGAAATAAAAATAGTAAGAATAAGAATAAATAGAGAATGAAATATTAGTTAAGAAATAATTATGTTGATAATACAAACTTAAAAATATATTCACATAAGAAACACAAAAAAAACCAAATAAATTCATGCAAAAAATACAAATCTTATATTTCAAGTTATATTTAAGTTATAAGAAATATTATAAAAATAACTTATATATATATATAAATTATATATATTATATATAGATTATATATATATCACATGATATATCACACATATATTATATACACATATATTATATACATATATATATATATATATCTTTATATCTCAAATAAGACTTTTAATACAAGAAATTATTAATAAAAAATATATAAGTCTTTTTAATATTAATAACTTCTTTGAAGTATTTGAAAAGAAGTTTTATAAAGAATTATGACTACTTATATTTAATATCTAGATGTAATATAATAACTAGTAATCTCTTAATAATAATTTTTGGATTATTTATATCTGTTATCTCTTAAAGTATTATAAATTTAATATGTAGAAAGTAAAGATTCTAGTTGAAAAAAGAAAAAAGATAAGTAAATTTGATCCTAATCAATATGATATCAGAATTAAAGTAATGCATATCATTATAATACAAATAGTATAAATTGAATATTATAAAAATACTTTAAATTATATATACTAAATCAAAAATATTAATTAAATAAAGCAGTCAAAAGTAATCAGATAGTTAATAACTAATAAAATAAGTAAATTATATAAATTACCAGTTATTATCACCATAATTAAGAAACTCACAATAAATAAGAAACTTGATACTATTATTCAAAAATTATATTGAATTGAAGTAATAAATATTCAATAAAATATATGCAAATTACTAATTAAATATTTTATAGATAAAAAAAATCTTGAATCTGATATCTAGTATACTTTGAAATTTCTAATTAATAAAAATTATTAAGTTAAGTATTTTGAGATTATATAATAATTACAAAAAATATCACAAGATTTTTGCTTTACAAATTATAATTAATTGAAAAAACTATAATATTACAAATAGCTAACTCTTATAAACTCAATATATAATATTAACAAGTACTTGTGATATCTTTTCATCTTATATATTCAAGATAATTTGGTTACTGGAATATAAATATATATTTTCTTGTTAGTAAAAAAGATAGTGATATAGTAGCTAAGATATTAAAGATGATTTATTAATTTAAATCTTATTAACTTTCTCATTATATATTATATAATCAAAGTAATATAGAAATAAATAGTATTATAAATATCTTTTCTAATATTATATATAGTAAGTAAAATTATAATATTATTTTTTGCATTATATATATTATGCAAATATAGCTATATAAAATTTATCATTTAGTGATATGCAATTAAATAATCTTAGTTATATATAAAAAGATGAGTATTAGTTATGAAGAGATTATTAAAAATATTATTATTATCTGTCTTATTTCTGAAATTGTTTATTATATTAATCATAATTATATTAATAATACAAAAAAATAAATACTTTGAATATATTAGTACTCTCCTCTTTTATTGCAAATTATCTTAATAAATTTACTAGAATTCTATTAGAGTGAACTCAAGAGAATAATGATAAAGGAATATAAATTAATAAGTGAGATATAATTTATTATGTGATTAATTCTTTTTAAATTTTTCAAGTTTACTAGATTATATAATGAATTATATTTTTATTATTAACAGTCTGTTCTTTATTATATAATTTAAAAGCATGTTTCAAAATTATCAAACTTGATAATAAGAAATGAATTAATTCAGAAAAAATAGCTCTTAACTTTTATTAAAAATATATCTTTGTAATTGATCTTGATAATAAGATTCTTGAACAGATACATAAGTTTTCCTATCCTATTTAAAAGTTAATTATAAGTAAAGTTATAGTTATAAATGCAAGAATAATAAAGAGAAAGCTGTTACCAAATCTATAAATATCCAGTATAATTATATATTTTTTCATTATTATTTACTTTTATGTTGATATATTCTTTATTAATATATTTTTAGTTTTAATAAGCTATTAATAGTTAAGATTTGGAACAAATTCTAATAGATATTTAAAGAAGTTGATTTTGAAGTATATGAATATTATAAAATGATTAAGCTATCTGAGCTAATTCAGATTCAAGTAGAAAAATAATAGAAATATGAAGACTTCAAATTAGTGAACTTATAAAAAGAATATAAAATAAGTATTGGAAAATTGAAAATAAAGATAATATAGAAGCAACTAAGATATTTATTACATGTTTAGATAAATCATTAACTTTAATTTTTAATAATAAAAAATATTAAATTTAAATAATTACATATATATAATTATTATTATATATTTGCTATAATTATCTTCATATTTCTTAATTATTATTAATTTTTTATATTCACTAATTATCTTGTTTACTATTATTATCTAATAATATATTAAGCTAATAATTATCTTTCATATAATATGAATGAATCACATGATATGATCCAGATCAAATTCCATATTATATGAGACTACCTGGCTTTAGTAGATTTCTATATATATATATTATAGATTATTATGCATATTATATGTATACTTGGTATTATAGTTAGACTTTCATATGATTAGTTAATATAAATTAATTGTTTAGATAACTTATTTATATACTTTAAAGTATTTTTCAAGAATATAATATTTCATTAACAAAAAATAAAAATTTTTATTATGTCTAGCTTTGAAAGAATATTAATATTCACTATGTAAAAGAATTAAAAATCCTGAAAACTTTACTTAGAAGACAAATATACCATCAAATATTACTATTACTAGATCATATGCAATTATTATATATCAGAGACAGTCAACCAATTGGAGAAAAATAACTGAGTTTGTTATTATCAAAGACCAAGCTAATAATACATTATCAAATTATATTTATTTAGATAATATAATATGTTTGAACTATTATAATAGAATTATAACAAGAAGTTTAGTTGAATTTCAACAATATGCTCAAACTTATACAGAGCAACTTGAAATTAATGAAACTGAAACTGATAAATCTGAAAGTACTAACCACTTATCTTTTTCTAAAGCTATAGAGATAATAATAAATATTTTGTATATTCATGAAAATAGGGAAAGAAAATTAATATTATATTTATTTGATGAATTCCAGATAGTTATGGAAGAAAAAGATGCAAGATTAAGGTTTTTTTTAATGAATTATATCTTTTATCTAATCTATTAACAAAAAATAAAGATTCACAGATGCAGGTGAAAAAACAGCTGCTATTTGTATGCTACTTTCTTTATAGAATTCAAAACAAGTTTGTTAATGATACTAAGAGAGATTTGATAATGCATTTAGATTCAACTGATATTTTTAATACTTTTATAGATACTCTTGCTGAACACAGTTATGATATTAAATTGAAAGAGAAATAGAATGCTCATTCAATGAAAGATATAATTCTCATAGACTTACAAGAAAATAATCTTCATTTTCTAGATGCATATATTAGGGCTATTAATGCCATTATACAGTAAATGTTCTATTGATACAGCAGTATATTCAAAAAGACTATACTATTTCTATTGTCACTGATTGATCTGGACAAATCTATCTCAGAATGACTATCTCTCAGTATATTATATTTCATGATTGATCGAATCTTATTAATTCTATTTTATCTTTTCTTCCTATTATAGATCCCTTGCATATTTCATTAAATAGTTGTGAATTAATTTTTCTTCAGTATTAATCTTTTTTTTGGCTATATATAATTATATTTTTGGAGACTGAAAGTCTCTCACACAAAAGTCCAAGCCATAGTGTATTAATATCCTTTTAGAGATTTTCTGTAGTGCTTGGCAGGAAATTTCAACAATTGTGGAAGCAAAATTTGGATTCTTGTATAAAAATGCTAAATATCTTGTACTCAAAGATCTGCTGGATAATATGATTCCTCTAATTCTGGATATTTATGCAGTATTTTTTTGATCTGGTAACTTTAATGCTTACTTAGAATCTTGCTTTCATGTGTAGATAGTATTTCTTAAATTCTGCTACAAAAACTATATCAAGATATCATTAATATTTCTTTCAGATGTATTCTATTGGGAATTAAATGGTCACTCTATCTTGAATACTATTAAGGCTGAACTTCCAAAGTTTTCAGATGCAACTATAGAAATATTCCATAGCTTTCTGCATCAAAGTATACAGAAATATACTAAAGCATAATAGATCATCAAATGTGAATATTATATTAACTGATTACATCTAGATGATAACAGTTTTAGAGAAAACTTTGTACATACATCTATATGGGTAGCCTATGAATATTCTGCCCAAGATATTATATTTTTAACAAAAAAAATGCATATTTTCTTTTGCAGTATTTTTCAGAAATTTATATATATTTATTTTATGATAAATTACTGTTAATATTTCTATTACAGATTATCACGAATTCCAATCCATCTTCAAAGAAGGGCAAGTAAAAAGTTAATGATATTACCATTTCATTAATGATAATGAAAATATCAGAAGCAAGATTATGTCATCTTTCTTTAGGATTCAATACTTTACATAGACCAGATCCATTTTATTATTATGATGCGTCTAACTGTCCAATTTCTTTATTAATTAATACAGATCTGATTAAAGTTTTAGCTTGTGATCACACTTATCACAAGTCCTGTTATATTAACAATAGGTTCAAGTATATGCATTATCTCTCATTCTTACAAAATAGAATTGATGAATATGTTTAGTCTTTACTAGAATGCTTGCAATATTTCAAAGAACAGCAAGAAGTTAAAGATCCAGAAAATAATATTCCCTGTGATGATGATGATGAAAGTGAACCAATAGAATATATAGCATTTACATTAGAGGAGGTGTTGCGTAAATTTTAACAGTAATAGGCAATTTTTTTTAGTTTATTTTTTATTATTACAATTTTATTAAATTATAATTCCATGAGATATTGATTGAATAATCATTACTTTTTTTGGTCTCGCCTAATTACATATCATTATTACATATTAAATTTTGTCTATATGTGTATCATTAAAAGAAATCTGAAAATTTCGATTTTAAGATTTTCTCTTAGTGTAATGTAAATAATTCTTTACTTAAAATGATTGCATGTACATTAATTTATGATATTGAATTTCTAAATTTGTATAATTGATTCTTAATTGATCTTATGATTTAGATCTTAAACAAATCAGCTAATCATATGAAAGTCTTTCTATGATAGTATATATTATAGTACAACAGGAGGAACTATATCTATTTTTAAAAAATATTACACAACTTGCAGATCATTTTTGATATGTATCACATGTAAATTAACCAATCAAAATTATACTAATTTGTTGTAATAATAATAATAATAATTTTGATAATTTAATATTTATTGTAAATTTTATAACTTCAGAAATATTATTTTTACATAATTTAATAAATTTTCTACTTCTATCACATTACCTATTACTTCTTCAGCATTTTCCATGTCATTACCATCATTATCAGCCATATTTTCACTATTTCTGTTAATTAATTCATTTTCAACTAATTTATTAGTCATACTTACTGTTAATATGTCAATATTTTTTTTAATCTCATCTTTAAGATAATCTAAACATATAAAATATTTAAATTGAGATTTTTGTAAGCAATAATTATGATAACTATGCCCACACGTTAAAATATTATCATTATGTAGATTATAAGTTTTGTCACAATAAATCGAATCACATAAAACAAACATATTTGGCTTTTTAGAAGTAACAAAATCTCTTGAAAGATGATGATTTGTCACTTTGTAGCCCAATAAGGGTATATTGATACCATCAGCTAAGGATTTAATAATAGGTTGCTGATCACGATTCTGATATACCTTTGCAAATATTTCTAAAAGCCATATGGAACATTTTTGAGAAAGTATATCCAACTATTTCAGAGTATATGGATACTTTACTGAATGTACAAAATTTTATTGAAATGTGTTATCATGATGTTGCTGGAAAATAAAATGTGCATCTTTCTGTAATTATTTAGCCGTAAGAAATTTGGTAGTACATCTTCAGATAATACTGTAAGTATTTTCAACTGGATAATTACTAAGAGAAGCTAGATGATTAGTAATCATGTTAAATATTGAATGATTGGTTTCCATCCAATAAAAAATATCAGAGAAAAACATTAATAGAGCATGCTTATAATTTCTTTGATCAAATCGAAAAAAAAGATCACTCTAACAGTATATACATCCTTCCTCATAGGCTGGCCAATCTTCTTCTTGATGATATATAGAATAAATATCAAGAACTAATAGAACTAAATTACTTAATAAATCGGTTAGATATAAAAATTCAATATTTTTACATGTAAAATCAAATTTTGAATAAACTGTACTAGTAATAATAGACCATGCTATGCATATAATATAAAGAATTAAATTGATTCTCCATGGCCGTGGCTTCTTATCAAGATTTTTTTTTGGTCCAAATATTCACTTGTAAATATCATTAAATAAAAATGAATTTTTCAAGTAAACAAGTTCACATGCATTTAAAGACACATGAAAAGATCCCATAATAGGTAAAAATGACGTGATAAATTGAGGAATGCTTTCATTATTAAGAAGAAGCTGTTGTGCAATAGCCTTTCGAATGAAAAACTATCTGCAATAATGGATATTACATAATTAGAAAGATATGTTTGTGCTGACTCTTGATTATATACAATTTGAAGAGCATCAATATATCCCTCAATATTTTTCAAGTCTCTTTTAATGAAATCAATGAGAATAGAGTTGTGAATATGCCGGTCCTTTTTTTTCTCTTCAAGTCTATCATTATAGCTGTGTATTACTAATCTATCTATTACCTCTTCAGAAGTAGATGCTCTTTTTGTGCTTCATATACGATCATGATATAAAATATCAAGATTTACAATAAATCATTCATTAAGATATTTTATAATCAAATTACTATTAAAAAACTTTGGATTAATTACCCTATTAGATGGTATTGCTGGCATTAAACATGGATTGACTAAAATTGTTGTCATATGTATTGGTCTGGAAGTAATTGTGATATTGGGTTTTTGCAGAACATGAATATTGTGATAGTTATCAATATTAAGCACAAGTACATTCTCTGATTGCTGAACAAGTGCATTTTCCACATATTTTCTATAAATATCAGACATTTTTCTTTTTCGTTGATTTACTGCTTTTGATGTTGTAATTATACCAAGATTTGTCATTATATTCAAATCTTCATTACTTGTTCCTACTGAATCTAGATAATATGCAAGATCAAATTTAAAGGAGTTAATCTTTGTATTATTTAAAGAAGCAAGTAAATAATAAATGAATACGATTATTCTTTTCATACGACTTATTGTTTGTTCATTGCGTGTAGATGGCTGAGTTGCTAAATAAAGTTGCTCAAAAAAATATTTGAGTGTTGGTTTATGTTCTTCTAAAATTTTTCACATTTCTTCAAATGTATAAATAGTACTTTCTTTTTTTATATGTTCTCTTTCATAAAGAATCTTTGCCATCATCTTGATAACCTCAGAAAGTTCAGGCTTTTTATTAGACATACTTATCTTCTTGTCTGTATCCTGAAAAAAGTGAATATCATCTTTCACTTCCTCTGGTAATGTAGTTCTTGTTCGCTTAAAACTTCTTCTTAATGGATTTTCTACAAAATGCATATAACAAGAATTACATAAAATAATACCTTCTTTCCACGTTACCTTTGCTAAATTGTTACTTTTAACTTCTATCCATTTATTTCCATTTAGTGATCAAAATCTGGTTGATTCTTCAACTTTGCATTCGAAGCATATTTTCTTCTCAGACATGTTGGATTCAAGTGGATTCAGTGAATAATACTATTCTACAGTATAAAAGCTTTAATTATGCTTAGTGATCTCACATATATTTCATATGTGGCTGGATGATGCAAGATTCTTTAAAAAAGTATTGTAAAACGTATAAAAAAATTCTTTCTTCAATTGTGTAACATTTTCTAAAAATAGGTACAGTTCCTCCTGTTCTATAGTGCATAGTGATGTACTATGCGCGCATTTGCCCATCTCTAAGTTCTTCTGCGTGATTTCTGTACTAACTTCGATTCTCATTTTAACAATCAATGCTTTTTCTACATAAAAGCCTTTAAACTTTCCGACTTCAACGATTGCGATGCCTTTCTGGCGTAAAGATCCTAACCAATGATATAACTCAATTACGATGTCTTTTCTGGCGAAAAGATCCTAACCAACTAACAATATAACAGTAACGAGTTAGAGAGAATCGTGCGCGATTCTTGCAGATTTTTGGTAAGCAATATTTAATAATAACAACAAAAATAATTAATATTAGTTAAAGATTAATTTTTTTTATTTAAATTTTTAAGAGTCTCATTTTATACATTTTTTTATCGCTATTAAGATTACATTATTATCAATTTGATAGTTCGTGATAGAACTTAATAATAAAGAATGATAATAAAAAGGAAAACAATTAAAAACAAAGAAAAAGAGATTTTACAATAAAGCTTTCACAAGATATAAAAATAGAGCTTCAATATTGAAGCGTGAAAGCGAATTTTCAATATTTTAATATCACTTTTTTAATGATACTTTTTTAATGATTTCTCGTAGTAAGAATTGGACATTATATAAGCGATCTCCTAATTCGTCTAATTGCGGGTATCTGAATTGGGTAACAATGTAAGAATTTTTGAGATGTGATTTCTATATCCCGGAATTTTAGTATTCCGGGATTTTGGGTGGTGGGATGTTGTTTAGTCTTAATTACAGTACTGGACAAAAGTAATGGCGGTAGGTACGCGATTTTGTTTTTTGTTGATAGCATCTTGATATCGCGTTTTAGGCGTTTGTTTACTAATACAAAATTGAACAGGACAATAGTAATTTAAAATATAAACAACAAAGCGCAAATGTACAAACTGTCTTTACGCTCACTTTAATTTTCAAATGGCACCTACACCTATTAAAACAAAACGTGAACTTGTGAAGTCTTTTTGGAAACAAACGTTCGTAATGCAAAAGAAATTTCAAAAAAACTGGGATTCCTTTACGTTCTTGAGCATTATGTTTCCATACTTCGATACTTCGAAAAAATGGTCAATTGCCCAAAATTCATCGATCTGGCCGACCACGAAAATTATCTCCTGAACAACGTCGCCAAATTGGAAAGATTATTAAACATAACCACTTCACGACGTTTAATGAATTGAAGACTATGCTGGAAACTAAATACCCAGGGTTAGACGTTAGTGAGCGCACTATTCGCTGAAGCCTTAATAAGCTTGGATTTCCTTCAGTTCTACCACGCAAAGTGCCTATTTTAACGCAGCAAGCGAAAGCCAACCGTCTAACCTGGGCACGTGATCACTCGCATTACAATTGGAATAAAGTGGTTTTTTCTGATGAAACTACAATCTAAATGTTTTGCAATACAACCCGTGCATGGTCACGCGAAAAAAACCTGTTCAACCTATGGTGAAGCATCCCTTTAAAGCTCACGTTTGGGCTGCGATTAACATTAAGGGGAAAATTGGAATGCACATATTCACAGAGAATTTAAATCGCCACTTATATTGGGAAAGCCTCAACAATCATTTATACGATAATGCTGATAACTTGCTGGGTCACAACTGGGTATTTCAGCAGGATAATGACCCAAAACATACATCCCATGACGTTCAGAGTGTCTTGAAGTCTCGTCTTCCACGACGTGTTCTTCCTTGGCCTTTGTACAGTCCAGTTCTCAATCCAATTGAGAATGTCTGGGCTGTTCTGAAGCACAATATTGAAAACGCATTAAGAACATGGTGGCGGAAAAAGTAAAAATCTCTCAGTCCGTTTTTTTAAATTTAATTAGGGAGGAATGGGATGGTCTCGCGAAAAAAGTCATAGTCAACAGCATTAGTAGTATGAAAAATAGAATTCAAGCTTGTATTGATGCTGAAGGAGGCCATACTAAATATTAAGTAATTAATAAAATTTGTAGCCCTAATGTTTGGCTTTCATTAGAATTTTTGGATTTGTTTTTATCTTTCAAGCTGAGCTCATTACGTCCCAAAAACTGACCGTCATTACTTTTGCCGGGGACTGTAACGACATACGACATACAATTCATATGCTCGACAAACGAAATCCCGAATATCGGCATCCCAAATGAACGAAATCCGAATGAGTGAAATCTTGAATGCGCGGAATTCCGTGTATTCGGGATATCATTTATTCGGGATTTCGATCATTTCGTTTGTCGGGCTTATGAATCGTGTTTGGTGTACCGGATACAAAAGAAACATCATGTTCAAGAAATTTCATGTCGCATCCATGTATTACATTAATTAGTAGTACATGTACGTCGAAATTATAACTTATTCATCCATGGCGATAGGACACGAATAGATTCTTTACCATTACATATCACTGACGTCGCCGCCGTTATTACACACATGCATATGTATGATGTGAAACGTAGTTTTATGCTTGCTATTCTCGTATGATATTATTTTTTCTAACATAAAAATGTCCGAAATTAAACAACCAAATGTCGTCCTTACCAGGAACTATCAAAGACGAACAAAAGGCATCCGAGTGGTATTTGAAAGCAGCAGAATTAGGACAAATTAACGCATAATATAAGTTTGCTTTCTGTTATGAAAATGGAAAGGAACTATCAAAGATAAAGAAAAAGCGCTCGAGTGGTATTTGAAAGTAGCAGAGTCAGGACATCTTAACGCACAATATAATCTTGCTTTATGTTATCAAAATGAAGTTGGGACAATTAGAAATGAACAAAAAGCATTGAGTGGTACTTGAAAGCAGCAGAATCAGGATAACTTGACGCACAATTTAGGCTTGCTTGCTGTACCAAAATATAAAGGGAACAATCAAAGATGAACAAACATTCGAGTGGTACTTGAAGGCAACAGAGTCAGGACAACTCAACGCACAATATAATCTTGCATTCTGTTACAAAAATGGAAAGGAACTATCAAAGAGCATCCGAATGGTACTTGAAAGCAGCAGAGTCAGGACTCCTTAGCGCACAACATAATCTTGCTTTATGTTATAAAAATGGTGTTGGGACAATTGGAAATGAACAAAAAGCATTCGAGTGGTACTTGAAAGCAGCAGAGTCAGGACATCTTAACGCACAAAACAAACTTGCTATCTGTTATCAAAATGGAGTTGGGACGATTAAAAATGAACAAAAAGCATTCGAGTTGGTCTTGAAAGAAGAGGAGTCAAGAAATCTTATCACAGAACATAATCTTGCCTTAGCCTAAAAATATGAAGACAAAGAATTACTTTTAAAATCTGCTATATCAGGTTTTGAAAGTAGCCAATTTTTATTAAGATTTAGTTATGAAGAAATTTAAATACAAAAGAAATGGAAGAAGCAGTATTCAAATCTCTTTTAGGTTAGTCTGAATATGGTATTTCTTTGTTCTATTTTCAATGTATGAATGTGGAGAAAGAACAATCAGAAATCATTATAAAGCATTTGATGAGCTGCAGAGTCCGGATATCATAAACTCAATTTGTGTTTCAAAAAATTTCGAATTAGTATTAGCTTTGTATTGGTATCGAAAAGCTGTAGAAAACGGACATGATAGAGCTCCCGAAATGGTCGAGTCTTTCAATTTTGAAAGAATTATATTTTAATCAGTCGCTAAATAGTTTATCTTGATATTTCATTCATTTTAGATAACTCATTTAGAATATTTCTATTATTTAAATTTGAATTTAATGTGCATTTTAAAATTAATTCATACATTTATAGAATCATTTGTCGATTTTAGGCACAAATTGTTTATTTTATTGTTATTAATATGCTTTAATTAAGCATCGATTTAGACGACTTATTTAATATCCTATCGCTATTAATTTTGAGTAGCAAAATATATGTATTAATATTATATATGTAAACTCAAAATGGAAGCAATTGATGGCAGTTTCGCACATATTGATGAGTTCGTATGAAACATTCATCAAGAAAGTAGAACAAAGAATATGAATGTTAACACAAGTGCAATAAGTATTTGAAACCCCTTAAATAATATCTCATAATCATATCAGTCTTGTTATTAAATTACCATCACAAATATTTTAGATTTTATCATTAAGATATATTCAAGAATTATAGAAATTTTAATAATGATTAGTTATTAATTTTATTTTTTCAATATTCTTTGTAGTTTAGAATATATTTATAAATATTCTTAACTAATAATAATAATATTATAATTACTTATAAATTTTATATGATTTGATTAAAGGAATGTAAGTACATTATGAATATAATATAATTACTTCTAGCATAATGCTATTAGACTTTAATAAATTAAATTTAATATGATAAAATGTAACCTATAAATACTTTTTTGTGAAAAAAGAATGAATATGGTTTTATAGTTTGTATCGTTATTATAAGACATTTGATGTCTCTTCGTGGCAATAAATAAAAAATAAGTCAACAAATTATAGTATCATCGTGCTCAACAAAAATATTTCAAATACTTTTTGGTATGATTTACTCGATATAATTATTGGTTCAATTTTGAAAATTGCATCTATTGCAAAAGTCTTGTCATACATGTGAGATTACTCAAATTATTGTACGAAACATCATACAATAATAGGTATGCCTGAGATTAAACAGTCAAATAAGTTATTGAGTTGTTAGGATTTCAGCTGGCTATCATTTCATGTTTCAAAGAGTTAAAAATGCTTTATAGTTTGTATAGAGTTACTTGCAACTGGATATCATGATCTTATGAAACTTGTGTTATTTGTTCTCGACAGATCACCTCCTTTATCCTTTATCTGCTGTGATTCATTATAAAAAACTAGTTCTTGTTATCATTAAATGTATATTTAGGTTATAAAGAAAATTTCTGAATTGGTGTATTTACATAGTTCCAAGAATTGCGAGGAAGATTAAACGAATTCATATTTTAAATGGAAATAGTAATATACAAAACTTGTATACTGATTGGATTTTTATATGTATCTAGCTGACGCATTCTTTTACAAATCCACAAGAATGGATCTATAGCCCGATTCATTTTTTGTGCGAAGAAAATACACGAGTTGAGGCTGTTTATATAACTTTCTATACCGAGTTAGAATGTGCTACCATGTTTATGGGGAAACCATGCGGAAATTGCGATGATCTAATATAAACTTTGCCGTGAACCCACGTGGAATCCATCGGATCTGAATGTTTGATGTTTGACCGTCAAATTTATTTATTTTCCTCCTAATTTTTGAAACACTTACGACTGTTCAAAACTCCGTCGTAATTCGAAAATTTGCTTGGGAAGGGAATTCTAGCATGATATCAATCTTTTATACTACCATAGATAAATTGAAAATCGACCAGTTCTCCCCCTATAGATACATGTATCAGCAGCGGATGTTTCAGACAATGATAACAATGATATAAACAATCAAAAAAAAGGGCTGTTGCGGATAATAGAAGTTACGCCATGTAGCACAAAATACTTTTTGTACATCTATAACGATTCCATTTATCGACTGATTAGTTGTAATAATAAAAAATCTCATGAATTTTTCAAAAATTTCATTCTCGACAATTAAATAGCACATGTATCTTATATCTTAGGACGGAGTACTGAATAGCAACTGATTTAAATCTATTGATTCGTTGCTGACCATATGAAAAAATCTTATACTATTGGCATTTATGATCAATAATTCCCCCTAACGTCCAAACTTTCGCCGCCATCAACCCTTTTTGCCTTTTTTGGAAATCTCGGAAATTTGGTTGAAGTTTATTTCTTTATCACAACGTGCTTCATGCATTAATCTGGAAATTTCTATTTGGTAATTGACAAAAAGAGCGTTTCACTTTCTGTTTCACTTTCTCAATCAAGATTAAAAATAAAGAGATTTGTGACGTGGTGTAAATGATAACTTTAAATAACATTCTAAAAGAATTTTCTCTTATTGTTACCTGATAATATTAAAACATCACCAATAATTATTATTTTTTATTAATTTGTATAACTAAAATAATGCATGTATCTAATAAAACTAATCAACACCCGTGTGCTGTGCATGTATTGAGACCAACCAACGCGTAATTGGATAAAGAATACAAAGAATTCAAAATGCCCGCATTTAATATAAAAGCAATCTTCACCATCAAAATGGTTCTTAAAAAAAAAAAGAAAGAAACGTAGCTTGATGTCGGGTCTCTCTTTATTATCATAGCCTTTCACTCATTAACGGCGTATAATTTATCTTTTAATACGTATTTCTTTTTTTACCACTTTTTTTTATTTTTTTTTCTCTTAGATACACGTTTCTATAGAGATAGAGTGTTCTTCATTGTATACTATTATAATTATTTGCACGTACATAATAACATCAGCGTCTTTCACAAATTAGATAATAATAATATTTATTATTACAATAGAGACCCGATAAAATTATCATCTTAATAAAATTATAGAAATAAAAATGTCAAAATACACATTTACCACAGCATTAATCTTCGTCATATTCTTCATAACTACCGCACGTAGTAATTTATTACTTCAAAAACGTGACTCGTTCTCGGGTGATGGCACTTACTATAATACTGGACTAGGTGCTTGTGGCGTCGTGAACAGTGATAGTGATTTGATTGCCGCTATTGTAAGTGATCGCGCCCGGTAACCTACAAATAATAGTGATTTATATATCTAATCAGTGATTATTATTTATAGAATAAACCTCAGTGGGGCGATCCAGCGAATCCAAATCAGAACCCAATCTGTGGTAAACAAGCATATGTTACCGGTCCAAAAGGTTCTGTAACGGTTAAAATTATGGATATGGTAAATGTCAATTAAAGAATCAACAAGTCTATTTATTATTCTTGAGTTGTCTTCTAATTTTTGTTTCTCAATTTACAAAGTGTCCGGAATGTGCTTATGGTAGTTTAGATTTTTCTCCATCAGCATTTAATTATATAGCAGACCAAAGCGCTGGACGTGTTCACATTACTTGGAGTTGGGTCGATGGTGGAGGCAGTTCATCAGGATCCGGATCCTCATCAGGATCAGGATCATGCGGGGGAGCTACCTGCACATCCGACGCTCCATGCTGTAGCCAATACAACTATTGTGGTTCAACTAGCGATCACTGTGGAACCGGCTGTCAACCAGGCAAAAGTTTCGCTGGCAAATGTGTTTCTGGCTCGACTACTACTACTACTACTGCTACTTCGACCAAGACCACCTCTACTACTGCTGCTACTACTAGTCAATCATCTAGTCAATGCGGGGGAGCTACCTGCACATCCGATGCTCCATGCTGTAGCCAATATAACTATTGTGGCTCAACTAGCGATCACTGCGGTACCGGTTGTCAACCAGGCAAAAGTTTCGCTGGCAAATGTACTGCTTCAAATTCTGCCCAAGATGTTACCACTACCAAACCTACTACTAAAGTCAAAAAGGTTACTAAAAAGAAAAAGAAAACGAAAACTTCATCAGCCCATTAATCAGTCATTAATAGTCATTCATTATCCGTAATGTCACACGTATGGAGACATCACCCAATTCATTATTTGTGTATATTTACAAAAAAAATCCTGTAGCTGTATTTTATATTTCTGTATTTTATTCCCAAACAATCCTTCGACTCTTTTGCCAGCATTTGTATAAATTTACATTCTTTCGATATTATTGTAAATTTAAATAATATTATTATTCTTATTAGTACGTGATTGAATACTTCTCGTTTTTTCTCTATCAATAAACATCAAAATACACCTCTTGAAGAGGCTGAATTTGTTTACTTTCATTATTACATGTATTATAAATCGTGCATGCATTTGCACACAAAAATAAAATGACGACTAAAAAAACTCTGTCAATGAGAAAACAATATATCAGTGCATAGACATACATGCATAAATGTCACTTCTTGTTATTACAAAAAAAGGAACTTTTTAATTGATTGCCACATATGCGGAAAATTAATTTGTGCGAACAAAAGTTTCGATTGTGCTAGGAGTTCGGATTTTCGAAGATCATTTTATTTCATTTTATCAAAGAACTTGTGAAATAATAAAAAAATAAAATGTACACGCGAATATATCGAAATTAACCACACAAAAACATTTTTCGATCCATGGCAAAATCAATGATTTCGCGCGCGTTAAATAAAAATACAATTTAGAAAATTTATTATTAATTAAAAAAGAAACCCGCCCTAATTTATGATACACGGTGTGGATGCAATATATACGAATGATTGATGTGACATGAACGTGTTCTTATCCCGGAAAAATTTTTGGGTCGTGTGTGGTTGATGGAAATAATTAGGAATGAAAAACTCTATCGCTTATGAAATAGTAAAAACATGAGTTGATTGCTAGAATCAAATCATGTTTTCACTGTAATCTTCATCTCTTTTCCTCCTCCCAAAATAAAAATACAATAAATATAATATATATATATATATATGATTAATTAAGTTATATTCCTCCCGTTGACAATTATACTCATCTAACGCTTAATGAGTTTTATTTTTTAAAGAAGAAGTAAAGCTTGTTGCGTTCACATTCCCATTTCCAATAGAGGCCGGATCATTGCCAGTTTTAGTACCGTTGCTGGCTGCATTATCACTATCATTTGATAAGAACGTAGTATTACCACTCAAGAAATCACTCGTATGCTGGAATGGATTCTCGCCATTCGGCAAAGTGGCGTTTGGATTCAAGAATGGAACTTGTCCTTCCATGAATGGGAACGAAACGGAAGGAACTCGTGTTGGAATACCAGTAGATGAGGTTGATGTGGAGGTGCTGGTTGTGGAAGTAGAGGTGGTTGTAGATGTAGTGGAAGTAGATGTGCTAGAAGTGGTTGTTGATGTCGAGGTCGAGGTCGTAGTTGTAGACGTAGTAGTTGGTGTGGGCGTAGGTGTAGGTGTAGGTGTGGGAGTGGGTTTTGGTGGTGGTGGTGGTGGCGGAGGAGCAGCACCACCGCCACTAACCCAGTCCCATGTGATGGGGACACGACCTTGAGACGGGTCTGCTATTTGATTAAAAGCACTTGGTGAAAGATCTAAACTACCAAACAAACATTCTGGGCACTATAAAAAAATGCGTTTATTAGATTTATTACGGATTTTATTATGGTCAATCGAACGCATCCAAATGATCAATCAGATACTTGCCAAGTCCACAATAGTAACGGTGACAGAGCCTTTTGGACCGTGCACTAATGCTTGTGAACCGCAGATAGGATTGCTATTGGGATTAACCGGATTCCCCCATTGTGGATGATTCTAAGATAAGTAAAAATTCGGTTAGAAAATCATCGATAAATGCTATCGTTTGAAGATGTTTATTCCACTTACTAAAGCAGCAATGTAATCACTATTCGAATATGTACCACCGCACGCACTCAAACCGCAATTGTAGAAAGTCCCATCGCCGGAAAATGAACGTTTCACCATCGGCACCGCATCAGTAAAATTCACAGAGGCAAAAATCGCCAAAGTGGCCGTGAATATTGTGCGAAAAGACATTTTTCAGTTGTATATTATCTATTTATCTATTGAACTTTTTAGATGTGCAGACTTTATTGAAGGAAAGGATATAATGTATAGAGTATCCAACTCTTGGTTTTTTTTTTGGAAAGTCAGTTTAGGAATCGAGGTGAGAAAGTGTATACTTCTAGGCAGAAAGAAAATGCAGAACTAAAACAACTGTTTGTGTGGGTTGTTCAATTCGTTCGGTCTAAAGAGAGAAACAATATTGGCGTCAGAAAGGAGAAGAGACAAGTAAAGAAGGAGATGGGTGAGAAAGGAAGAGAAGAAGAGAAAGTCGTAGAAAGTGAAACGCCAAAGAGTGAAAACGGAGACGAGAAGACTAGACCCGACTCTCAATCAATGAGGAAAAAGAGAAAAAAAAGAAACGAAGAAAAACAGCAACCGTGTATGCGAATGCACGCTCTAATTATAATTTTTATATCACGGCCGACATCGCTACTATTGTTGCATTAATTAATTATGGGCAACCACATTAGGAAATGGAACATCAATAGATACGCACAATATCTAGTGTATATTAATTATTTGGTGTACAACGAAAACGTATGGTAGTCAATGGTGTCGTTGTTGTACTTTATTGGCATAATTTATTGATTGCATTTTTTGTATATATTGACGATAAACAACACAACAGAAAATAGAAACATAGAACCAACTAAAGAATGCAGTGTATGATTAATTTTTCGTAATACGCACACATACATGTATATTTTACGCATTATAAACGACTACGTGACACAAACGAAAATTGGGTCTTTGGAAAACGTGGAGAACTAACTATAAATACAAGAAAATGGAATGATTTGATCTTTCTTTTTTAGCGTTGAAAAAGATACTCGAATTTTGATCTAACCACATTTTATTCATGTTTAAGAAAATTTCCGCATCAATTGTAATTTTTTCCCATCTATGTCAAGACCAATTGATTGGTAATTGATTATTTTAATCGATTAAAATAAACCTTCCCGAAACGGTATAGAAAAGTGCCAACTGTTTTTGTATCACCGTCGGCATACAATCACATTGGTGGTGAATTGTTTTTGTTATTCTTTTGATATGTATGAAATTTTAGGATCAAAAGAAAATTTTCAATTTTTTTCCGTAGTTGCTAAAACGAATTAGTCTAGCGCATGTCTTTTGAGTTATGCATACACAAAAAACAACAGACCAGCACACAAAGTTGGAAGAAGCAAGAATTCGAAGCATGTGTGTGATTATTATCGATCTTATTGCATATTAACTGAGATAATGATGCAAGTTCTCGATTTTTTTAGTGTGAAAAATTCTAACGAATAAAATGAAAATGCATATACGGAGGAAAAATATATATGTATATGTATATGTCTTCTGGTTACCAATCAAATATAAATATAATCTCTGATATTTCTTAGCCTACCTTGTCGAACTTATCCTACGGCTTATCAATTACAAATTTTCGTATTTAGTGTGCATATATGCTTATGTGAGATAATTAATTATAATTTAGTTTGATGATGAGCGAGCTTATTTAAACTTTAACTTTATAAAACGTGTCAATATTAATATGCGTTGTGGTTATTTAACGTTAATCCTTAATTAAATAGATGTAATATTAAAATGTATGTCATAAAGCAAAGGGGTTAAATTCAACGTTATACGAGAACGAGTTTCATTGAGAATTTGAATTATATTACGCAAATTATTTATTGCAAACAGAGCTAGGAATGAAGAGTTTTGGCCGAAAATTTGACCTAAATAATTTCAGCTCTAATTATGATGGTTTGGTATGATATGCGCAGCTTTTGGCAAAACAAATGATTCAAATATTTAAATTTAAGAATTGGAAAATGATAAAATTCCGAGTCCATTAAAGAATCGTCAAAATTTTGGTTACCAATGTCAATTTGAAATCGAACATTTAAAAGACACACGAATTGGGGGATTGGCCTAATGGATAAGGCATCTGACTTCGGATCAGGAGATTGCGGGTTCGAGTCCCGTGTCCCTCGTTATTAATAAATAATCATATCATATTATGTTTTTTGATAAACAATATTTATTCAGATATATCGATAACGATAGCGATGAATCTGTCTAGCACTTTACATGACGTGAACAGAAAAAAACTAATCAACTAAAAAAAATGCATTCATGTTCATGCCTGCATATTTCCACTTTTGTAAAATATCATACATGTGATAATTCTGCGTTGTTTACCGTAAAACGCCGCCGTGCAAACTACCCCTCGCTGTATCATACCCACCACCCGGTCTTGTACATAGGTAATGAGTTTTGGAAATTGTAATAAACCCGGGTATAACTGTGTATTGTACCATCCCGTGATTCAGTTCCGGTATTTTATATTCTATTTATGCTCGATTAAGGAAATTCATACGATAAAAACAATAAAGACAAAACTACTGCATTTAAATTGATATGATATTTTTACGAGTTTAGGTAACTAACGTGTATCATTATAATTATGTTCTCCATTAAATATATCCCATTTAATATACCCCTTTACACAAAATCCCCAATATAAAAGACCCTTGCTCCTTATAATATACCCACCGGGTATAAATCAATTTACATGAGAGTAGAATGTAAGTAGTTTGCACGGCGTTTTTGGTAAGTGAAAAGCCCGATTTGTTCGTTTCTTGAAGCAAAGAACCACATATTATGACTCAAGAAAACGATACAGGTCATTAGTTACTCATGTCTACAATAGAATGTTTTATTGTTTTCTCGTTATTTTTTGAAATTAAAAGGTTCATCGTGTCCTGCATGTATTAAATAATTACATGTATGTAAATGGGTATTAAAAGTGCAGAAAATCATATCGTAGAATAAGAGAGACTTGTAATATTGCTTTGTGTATGCGTTTATGTTTCAAAATAAAGGAAGACGAAGAACTTGTAAAAAAAGTCGATTTGTTTATTAAAATTGGTTTTCCCAACAGTATTCATGCTAATATATATTTGTTCATACTTATTTAAATATTTACTAGCATACTGGCGCGTCCATATTTCCGCACTCTGTTGCTCGTAAACTTTGTTATACATGTAATTGTTTGCGTGCTGAATTGAGACATCACTATAGCTTTTTAATGTAATAAATTGATATATATTAGCCCAGCATCTTTATATAATAGAAGGAGGAATGCTGGATATGAATACACGTTGTCTTGATGATCTCCCATTGCTATTTCGGAATTGCCAAAAGATAAGTTTCATTCCATTACAGAGTCCATTAGTCAAGTCTAAGTTTCTAAGCAGCATAATAGAAGTACTGACTTTCAGTATGAGTTCCTATAAAGGAAGAAACTTGAGATATCAAAAAGCTGAGTTGGATATAGGTTCAAGCCACCATTCTACACAAAGTCAAAGCTAAAAGTATATATGCTATTCACTGGGATATCTGATTG
>CAJVPS010000195.1:0-31769 GCA_910591765.1 Ambispora leptoticha | reverse complement strand
TATAATACAGATAGCACAAAATAAAGATCTAAACTAAAAGAATCTAAAAGAAAAATAATCTAATCAAAATTATTATACAAAAATTAATATATCTATAATAGCAAAATAGTAAATTATAAAAAAAAAATATCAGAAATATATAAAAAATATGTTAAAAATGATCTTATAGAAAATTTTAATAATATTTTTATACTTAATATTAATAATTATCATAATATTTATATTTCTCACAAATCTTATATTATGACTATATCTTTATTAATTCATATAATAATAATATTTATAAATTTATACTTAATATTAATTATATCATATAATCAAGTATTAACTTCTAAAGTTATTAATAAAGAATTAATTATAAAAAATATAAATAAATATTTTATTATAAATTTTGATATTTCTTATTATTATTATATAAAAAATTATATAAAAAAAAGAATATTCTAATATTAAATAATTAAAAAACTTACTTTATATAGTTATAATAATAGATTAGTAAAGAAAAAAAGTAAATAGTATATTAAAAATTATATTCTTTCTAATTTTGTTAAATATGATTTAAAGGATATTAATAAGTATTTAGATTTACTTTAAACTATTTATAAATAAAAGCTAATGCAAGAATATTTTTTTAAGTTTATAATTCCTATTATTATAAACTGATCTGATCAATTTTATATTTATAAGATTATAATATAAAAAGTTCTTTTGAATAATTAAGATATTTCTGAATTTATTATAATATTTCTATCTTTTATAAATCTTCTTTATATATTATTAAATTTCTATAAACTTGTTTTTAAAAAAAATTATTCTTTATTTAATAATATTTACAAAATATATTTAGAATTTATAAGAATATTAATAAGAAATTATGATTATAGTAAATTGATTTAGTTTTTTATATCATATATTTAATGTAATTTGAAATAGTTAACTTTATTTATTTAAAATTTAATTATGCATATAAAAATATAGAGTTTCTATATTTAATTAATCTTTTTAATAATTTAGTTCTATTAGTTTTAGATATTTATATGATATATTATTAAGAAGATAACTGGTTAACTTATAAAAAGACTAGCATGTATTATTAGAATGATCTTTTTTACAGTTTAATCAAAAAAATTACAAGCATATATCTTTGATATTTTTTTCTGATATTTTTATTAGATAAAAATTAATTATTTAATTATTAATATTATTAATTATCTTTCTTTCCTATAGAATTATTTCATAATATTATTAGATAGTATTAAAAATATTATTTTAATTAATTATTACTTATAATAGTAATCAGAGAATTATAATTAATTATAATAGTTAATTAGAGAATTATAACTAAGTTATGATATTATTTTTAGATAGTATTACCTTTTTGATATAAGTTATTATGAGAGATGAGTATTAATAATATTAATTCTAATATATTAAAAGTATATAATAAAAGTAATTACATATTTATAATAATATTAGAAGAATCTCTAAAAGATTTATTGATAAAAATACAAATATTATTATATTTAGATTTATTTAAAGATAGGTAATAATAATATTCTTATTATGACTAGCTAAAATATAATCCAATTTCAAAGTATAATTTCAAGACAGATATAATAATTAGTTTATTAATAAAATAAAATAATAGATCTTAATCAAGATCTATTCTATAAGAGAGATTTCTTAGAATTCTCTTTAAATTATAATCTATTTAAATACAAATTAAGAACTAAACTCATAAAACTCAAACTAAGCTATAATTAATTTAATAATTCATTAATTAATTAATTGACTAACTAGCTAATTTCATTAGCTAAGATTCATCACTTTTATATATTTTAGAGATTATACAAATGATACTTTTATTATAATACTTATATTAGTTTTACTATAATCTAAATATTACTTTAGTTAATATTATAATATTAATTATATTATGATAATATTATTAGTTTTACTATAATAATTTTGCTAACTTTGCTATGATAATTTTATTATAATTATTATATTTACAAAATCTTTTAAAAATATTTACAAATAATATTTTTTAAAGCTAATGTTCAATAAAATATAAGTAATTATTTATCTAATCATATTATAATATGAAACAACTAATAATATATAATTAATTAATATTTTACTAAAGATTCATATTATAATAGAATTCTCTTTATTAGTATTTTGCTTCACAAAATTTAAGACTAAGTGCTAAGTTTCTATAAGACTTAGTAATTCTTCAAAGTTATTACTAGTTATTCTTCCTAACTTTATTAATAATAACTTTCTTAGACTTAGAATTACTTGCTCTGAAATATTTTGAAATAATTTGCTAATTCTACTAGTAATTTTTCAATATTAGAATATCAAGTTTCCAATTATTACTTACAAAAGTTTGTTATATAAAAATAACTTTTTTCTAGTTGAGTTTGTAGTGATAATAGTATCTACTATCTTCTGGTCTGTCTATAATATATTAAAATTAATATTTTTATTAGATAAAGTTGCAGTTATTATTTCTACTGTAATATTTATTAAAGTAATTCTTGTTTTTAATTTGTGAAAGAGTAATATTTTAATAAAAAATTTAAATAAATAATAAAAGAAAATAAATTTTACTAAGTAATTAAATAAGAATTATTTATAATAAATAATATTTTATAGATAAGTATAATATAAAATGAATATAGTAAATTAAAGAATAATATAATTTGAATTATAAAAATTCTGAATTAATATATTTTTCAGAAAGATTATATAAAAGAGAATTTTTTAAACAAATAGATCTGTAATACAGACTAATTTTCATGTATAATTTTTATGTTATAATATATAATTTCACAATTTTAGCCATATTACTACTAATCTAAATATTAATATAATCTTATATTGCATCAGATGATTATTCAGCCACATAATTTCTATTAATACTTTTTATATTAATTTGAATTTTATGTCTGTTTATTATTTTATAATTAATTTCTCTTTTATTTTATAGTAAAACTGTACTTTTTTATTATTTATTTTGTTATTAATATTAGTATGATTATTCTATGAATTTTATTAAATTTGAGAAGAGAAGAATATTATTCTACTACTATTATTTGCTTTTTGCTTTTTTTTGTTATAATTCTGTAAGTTTATTTCATTGTTAAACTAGAAAATATTATTTTCTTCAGAAGTTAGTATATTTCTATTTTGTTTTTTGTATGATAGTTATTATTATGCTATTTGTTATTATAAAATCAGTAATTTTAATATTATGAATAATATCAAACTTCTTTTCTTTCTTGAAACTCAAAATTTTAAGAATTCAAAAGAATAAAAGAAAGTTATAATATTATATTATTATTTATTTTATTTTTTTTGTTTTTGCTAATTATAATAGTTCATGAAATACTAATTATATTTTATTCATATTCATTAAAAGTTCTATTATTATTTTCTTTAACTTCTTGAATTAAAGATAAATTATTATTTTATTTATTATATTCTTGATTATCTGACTAGTAATTGACAGATTGAATGACTTTGTATTCTAAATATCAATTAATTTTAATATTTTTCAAAATCAAGTCATGATTACTAATATCAGAGCTATATATTTTGTAAAGTGATATCAGACTTTTCAAATATTACAAGAAATAAGAAAGAAATTCTTCTTCTTTTAATTCAATATATTCTTAAGAGAATATAGGAAGATATAGTTCTTCATTTATATTTCAATAATATTTAAAATAAGTAATAGAGCAAGAAATTTTCTATTTTTTTCTTGCATTTAGAGGTAAAACTTCTTTTTCTTTTTGAAAATTAATTTGTGATGAATAAGTAATTTTTTTTTTATCTTTTTCTATAAGATTGATAATAAACTTTTCTTCTTTATTATTAATGAAGTATAATTTATAATCTCTATAATTTATTTTTTTTGTTTTTATACTAATAATAATAATAATTTTGTAAATTATACTGATAATCTTAATATTATTATTCTAACTAATTTTTAGTTAGAATAATCTTCTCAACTTTTAGGTATTAATAGCATTAATAACTGATATAAGAAGAGTTATCTTAATATTTAGAGTTTAAATATATGATATTTTAAAGAGTTAATTATGAGTAATATATTTTGAATGATAGTTTTTAAAGTAATGATATTCTTTTACTAATAAGATAGTAATATTTTGAATAGACATATTGATTATTTGCTATAAAATTGACAGAGTTTTATTTTTATTTAATTAGTTCTTTATATTAATAAAAGTCATAACTCATTAATACTGAAATTTGATTTGTCAGAATTAGAAGTATTTAATTTTTTATGATAATTCTTATTATTCTCAAGATATAGTTTTAGATAATTACTATTATAAGAATTCTTAAGAATTTTATCATCTAATATTCTTAATTTATAGATATTTTTATCAAAAATTTGATGAATATAATATGATTCTTTTCAATTTTAAGTAAATTTTTCATAATGTCAATGCTAAGTTTCTATTTTCTTTATTAAGATTTTATTTCTAATAAAAAAAGATTGATAATTTTTATCTTGTTGATAAATTTTTTTTTGTTTTTGTTAGGATTTTTGTATATTTTATTGAGTAATAGATCTGTCTAATTTCTAATTTATCTATAATAATACAAGCTCTTTTAACTAATTTATTTGAAGTAATATCTTTTTCATTATCAATTGATCTTAATTTAAGATCTAAAGATATGATAGCTTGTTTACTATAGGTAAGATAGAAAGATATAAATTTTGTTAAACTTTGCTATAGATGAAAAATACTAAAAATATATATATATCTCATTTTTTTTATGTAGTTGAACTAATTTTCTAATAATATCATATAATATTCTATTTAATCTTTCTATAAGTTTATTAGTTTAAGAATGATATAATATTGATAGATAGTATTTAATCTGATATTTTTTAAATAGTTCTTTTATTAATTTATTAGTAAAAATTATTTCTCTATCTGATATTATTTCTTTTAAAAAATCATATCTACAAAAAATATTTTTATATAGAAATATTATTATTACTTTTGCTAAACTATTTAAGATTAATCTTACTTCTGCCTATTTGATATAATAGTTTATAGTAACTATTATATACTTATAATTATTTTTGATTAATATGAGTGATCCAATTAGATCTATTTTTATTTTCTTAAAAGATTTTTTACTTTCTATAGAATGTAATACATTATTTTTTTTAATTTTTTTTATATTAATATATATCATATATCTTTATATAATTTTTAATATTAAAATATATCTTAGACTAATAGTAATTTTAAGTAATTCTATGATAAGTTATTTTAATATCAAAATATCTAATATATATTACTGTATAATTATTGAATAATACTTCTTCTATTTTATTAATTTTAATTAATTTTAAAGATTATTCTGATTCTTTCTTATTATATCTATATTATTATTATTTTAAGTTTATATATATATAAATATTTTAAAATGATAAGTATGATTATGTTCATGATAATTATTTACTTTTATAGCTTTAAGAGATTATACAATTAATTTATCTTCTTAATAAGATAATATATATAAGTTTCACTTCTAACAAGAATATAATTATTGTCTTAATAAGATAATTTATACATATTTTACTTCTAATAAAATACTCTCTCAATAGAGCAAGAAAAAAATAAAATAAGATATATAATAAAATATATATGTTTTATTAAACTATTTTTAATTTAGTAATTAATTATTTCTATTTTACTTAATTATTTTTCTTGATTATTTTTTGACTCTCTATATATAATATTTTCTTGCTATACTAATTATAAATTATTTTTAATTAATATTTTATTTAATTTACTCAAGAACAAGTAGAATTTCAAAATAATAATCACAAAGAATATTAAATATATAATAATTAAGAATTAAGTATTAGCAAAATATTAAGTTATTTAAAACTAAAGTAAGAAAAAAAAGAAAATTAATAATAATTAATTAAGAAAGTTTTAATTTAATAAAACTATAAATTAAGTATGATACACATAACTAAATTAATAAAAGAATAAGACTAAATATAAATAATAATATAAACTAAAAATAGAATTAATAATAAATAAGATTAATTGATGATTCGTCAATAGATAGGAATGTTATAGTAGGGAAGATCCTTATATCTTAGTCCAAACTTCAAAAATCTGTCTATATATAAAATCCTTTCTAGTCACATGAAATTAACAAATAAGATTGGAAAAAAAAGCAAAAATACCCCAAAAATATACATGTCAAAAAAAATGTGAAGTTTCTAACTAGATAAATGACTTTTAAAGAATAGAAATACTGATTTGAGGTATAAATATCTATTATATCTTATAACATTACTTTTTAGAATGTGACTAACAACTCTTTTTTTTTAATTTCTTTCAAATTATACTTGAACTATAGTTAATAAAAAGTATTTTTGCAGCTTTTTTGATATCTTACTTTTACCATTCTGAATATATGTTTATTTATATTATGATATGCAATCTTTTTCTATCCTTTTTTCTGTTATTTTCATTAGTTTTCATTTAGCTGATATCCATGATCATGACCAGAACTATCATTATAAGTTCAACTGATTTCTTCACCTTCACATTCTTAAGTTATCTTGTTATTATTATCTTGCTGGTCTTCCGTAATCTATATGTTAACCTCTCTTTGCTCCTAACTATTTTATAAGCTGCTTTCTTCATCAAAATTATCACCTTTATCAGCAGCTGCCTCTTATCTCAAACCTGCTGCATAAGCTGCAATCCAATTGTTAACTTGCTTTATACTTAGTATCTCTTTTACAATAATTTCATTTTCTGCTGCTAGTATTTCTAATTTTTTTATCATTTCTATAATTGTCATGCAGTTTGTTTTGTCCACATCACCTGTCAAAAAAAATCCTTCAAGATAACATCTAACTTTTTGTGTTATATGCTTATTTGTATTACGTTTTCTTAATTTTTAATTACTTTTTAAAGCCCATTCTAATAGTAAAGAGAATGTTGTATCAACTGGATTATCAGTTAAAAATTCTCTGTTTTCTGAAAGTATGGTAACATTAGTAAAGACTTTGAGTAATTGGTAACTGATTTCTAATTTACCTGCTATATTTTATATCAAATCTAAATAAACTAATTAATCTTGATCAAAATTTTAGATTTACAAAAATTATATGCATATCATTATAATATCTTTTTCATGTGTAATTGGAATTGTCCAAGCTTTTTGTGGATGAGAATAAGCTGATATCTCAGGTTTTGGCTTATGGATAGATTTTTCTATTAGCTTCATAATTTCTAATGATATATATATTTTTCATTTTTCAATATTAGGAAGCATTCTGGCTTTTATAAATTCTGCAAGATCATCTTCTATTGACCATTACTAATAGAAGTAATTCATAATTTCTTTCATTATTTTAACTGATATGTTACTGCAGCATAATATGAGTCTACTAATGACTTTGCCTCACCAGACTCGAAAAAGTACTAATCACAAACTTTAATAAAGTACTATTGATACCAATTGGCAATTACTGTCATCATTTCTGAGTTATGATAATGTTCTCTATTATCTGAAAAGATTTTGATCCATTCAGGTTTGGGACTGAGTATTTCAAAAACTGTGTCAAAAGAAGATGCAGTAAATCAAGCATCTTGCTTGATATCTAATGATCAATAGTCAAAAGCTCTCACTTCTGCAATAATACTGTTTTCTTTGATAAATATCAGGATAGAATGTAATATGTATCCTCTTTTTCTGAAAAATTGACTTTTTATTTCTCATGTTCTCTTTTCTAGGATTTTTATTTTATAATCTGTTATTATCAGAATATCTTTTTTATCTAGTTTAGCCAATTCAGCTTTGAATTGATGATTTAGATAAGCTTTTCATGCCTGATGTGCAAGAAAATAAGTAAGTCTTTTTTTGTAGTCTGCTATTTCTTGATAATAGTTATTAGGCAGTACTTATAATAATCATTCAAATAAAATAAAAAATTTATCATATTTTGTACACTGAGTATAGTATGTCTCAGAACATTTATCAAATATATATAATAAGCAATAGTTAATATATTGCAAATAATTGGTAGTTCTATTAGGATATATGATAAGTTCTAACTCAAACTTTTTGTGTATATGATGATATAATAATTCAATGTTACTAATTAACTTATTCTAAAAAAAATTAGAATCAAATATTCATATATAGTATGTAATTTTTAATTTTTACATACCTGGTATTTTAATTCTTGAATATTAAATTTAACTAGCTGAATCAACCTATCAAAAACTTCATATCCATATTTATTACATATATTACATAGTCCTCCAAGATCTTTTTAATATATGTAATAGCTATTAGCAAGACGTGCCATAAAAGATATTCTTTTAATTCTGTTAGAGTAAGTTACTTCAAACTTTTCTCAAAGTGCTTTCTTATTATCTTTGAGATAAAATATTGATAAACCTGTTTTGGTTTCAACTTTATAGAAACTTATCATTATATTTTTCTTGTCTGTAAAAAAATATTCAAATTATATATCTTGGATCTTGAAAATATGTAACCATGTAATCTTGGATTTTTCAATTGCTATACAATCAGGACTATTTATCCTACATACCATTTGGCTGTATATATGAGGTTATTTGATATTTTTAAATTTTTATGTAGCTCTTTTGATCTAAAATCTTCAGTAATTATGAAAAGTATACGTTATTTTCTATCTAATCTATTTTTATTTTTTTTGATAAATTTTGTCATACTTTTCCAAAATTGTGTTGCTGAATCAGATACTAAATTTGTATCAGAAATGATATTTAGCAAACCAAAATTATATAAGTTTGCAAATATTTCTTAATCAGCTTCTGGATTGAGAACACAAGTCCAAAATTCTAGCTGTATATTATAAAAATATGATTAATAATATTTTTTGATATATTAATGAAATATTAATATTTATTTACCATTGATTCATATTTATTAAAGGGGGTAATATCAGTATATCCAATATTTTGTAATATAACATGCCATGCTTGAAGTGTTTACTTATTAAAATCATAATCAGTTGAATATATACGTGATAAAAATGATCTGAATTCAATAATATTACTCTTTTGAATTTTCTAATTGGTAAAAAATTGATACCAATCAATTTTTAAAGTTACTATTTATCTATATAAGTGATGTTAACATGCTTTCTTCATTATCTCAGAATTATTCCAATCTCGTACAGTATATTTTCTAATTGAACCGCTTCTTATACTTAAGAATCTTTTAAACTGAACAAAGTAGTGCCATCATAATCTTGAAGAATAATCATCTGTTGTCAAATTTCATTGAATGTTAATCTAATACACAAATATAATTATTATTGTTGATAGTATACTATAATTATATAGCAATTATTATCAATTGCTTGAATAATCAAGTGTTACTTCTTGCTAATCGTGTATAAAAAACTTGTAAGGTATTTAGATTCTGCAATATTATTATAAACAGAATCTGTATTAATAATTAAAATATTAATATTATTATATTAAATATAAAATGAAATAAATGATATATCTTCTAACAATTTATTAATAATATCTTCATTATCAAACTTCAGAATAGAGAGTCCTGAAAAATGTGTTTTTCCTAGAAAAACCTTAATATAAGAAGTTATTATTGCGATGAAAGAAGAATTGTAAACTTTATTATTACTATCAGATTCACATATAAATCCTGACTTAAAATCCACACACTCTTTTTGAACTATGCGCATTATAAATTCTTGAGAATTTAATTCAATATGAATATGATAATTAATACAATAAGATATACACTTAGCTCTTTTTTTTGAAAAATACCACTAATTTGAAGAAAAAGAATCATAATGAAAACTATTTATTATATTATCATGAGCTAAAAGTTAGACCATATTTCTAATACTACAGATGGTAGAGATTTTGAAGTTTATAATATTTATTATAATTTTTTTCCTGTATTTACTTAATTGACAAATCTCATCTATTAATAAATCACTAATTAATTAATATAAATTTCTTATTCATCTGATTTAATAATAATTAATGATTATTATGCCACATGCTATAATTATGTTATATATTATACTATATTTACTGTATCATAAAAATAGATGATTGGTTATAGAATCTTCAGCTTTAAGAGATTTACTCTATAAATCTTTTAATTATTATTAATAATAATTATTAGTTTTAAATTATTAAACTCAATATATAACTTTAAGTAATTATCATTTTATAGATTCTTTAAGACTTTTCTATCTTCATTTCTGAGTTTGTAAGCTTCTTTATCATATGTTTTATGAATATAAAATAGTTCTTTTTATTTTTCTTTAAACTTATCATAATACTAATATTAAGTTTTCATTTATTTCATCAATACTTTTTATCTGAAAAATTATTAATTTTTATTTCTTGTTATACTATTTTTTTTGTTTTGACTATTTCTCTTGGATATTATTAAGAGCTAATTCTTATATAGTTTCTAGCTTATCAATTAGTTTACATATTCTTTTTGACAAGAATTTCTTCAAAAATAAGATTATCAAAATCTTTTAATTTAGTATCTAATAGTATGATTATTTGTTAATCATATATCAATTAAAAAGACTTAAATAAAGTTATATTTTACTTTATTATTCTATAGGCAAATAGAACTAAAGATAAGTAATAGTTTTAATCTTTCTTATAAAGTTAAATATATTTTAATAGTGAAGTATATAAAGTTTGATTAAACTTTTAGCTAATCCATTAGTTTAAGAATGATAAGAAGCAGAAAGTCTATATTTGATTTAATATTTTTCTAATAGTTCTTTGATTATTTTATTAACAAATGCAGTTTTTCTATTACTTAATATTTTTTTTGAAAATTCATATCTTATTACTATATCTTTATAGAAAAATAAGATAATTGAAGTTGCAGAAATATTTGTGATAGATCTTGCTTTAGTCTATTTAATTAGATAATCTATAATAATTATAATATAATAGTTTTTATTGCTAATTACTAAGAGAGATTCTATTAGATTAATTCTAATCTTTTTAAAAAATATATTTACTTAAATTAATATTATCTTATTATTCTTGCATAGTTATTTTTTTCATTAACATATATCATAGGCTTTAATATATGTATCTATATCTTTATACATCTGAAATTAATAATAATTTCTCATTATTCAGTTATAGATAGTTTTAATTTCAAAATATTCAGATGTAATATTTGAATGATTATTATAAAGTACTAATTTAACTTCTGTTAACTTGATAACTAATAATAGATAATTAACATTCTGTCTATTTTTTTTATATAGTTTAGGATTATGATTTTGTATAAAATATTTTTTTGACTCTACTAGCAATCATTTTTATTTTTTCTTTGAGAATTCATCAGGTATTATTAGCATATTGAGATAATTATATAATTTCACATAGTTATTTAAATTTATATTTTATTATTTTCTTCTTTAGATATGAGTAATATTCTAGAAAGTGAATCAATATTTAAATAAATTCTATCAGATTTATATTTAACTTTAAAATTATATTCATATAAAGTTATTATTTAATATACTAGTCTTTTAGAGAGATTTGACTTATTAATTAACTATTTTAGTACTGAATGATCAATGATTAATATAAATAGAATATCAGATAGTAGATAAGATTTAAACAACTTAATTATTCAAATTACTTCAAGATATTCTAGTTCTATTATAATATATTTACTTTCTTTCTTACTAACTCTTTTACTAATGTATATAATAATATATTTCTTCTTTTTATTATTATATTATGCTAGTACAGTATCTAATTCTAATTCTAAAACATCAGTAAATGACTTTGTAAAGACTAAATATATAATAATTAGTAGTAAAGTTAAATATTTCTTAAGTGATTCAAAAGCTATTTATTGCTTTTCTATCTATTTAAACTCTTCATTCTTTTTGAATAATTTATATAAAGGGATTGTTATCTTGATGAAATCTTTAATAAATCTTCTATAATAAGAGATAAGTTTAATAAATCCTCTCAATTATATGATATTGATAGATACTGGAAATTCTTATATCTTTTTTATTTTAGCTAAATCAAAATGAATTTTATCTTTTCTAATGATGTAACTTAGGAAAGATAGTTAATTTTTTCTAAAAGCATATTTGTCTAACTAGAATTTTAAATTTGCTTGCTAAAGCTTTTTGTCTTTTATATATAGACTAGATATTCTTCATTATCCAGATATATAACTATAAATTTTTTATTGTACTTCTTAAAGATTTTATTTATAAGTCTTTGAAAAGTAAATAACATATTGATAAGTTTAAATAGCATAATATTAAAGTGAAATAGATCTTTATTAGTGATAAATATAATTTTTTTTCTATCTCTTGGATGCATTTTCACTTGTCAAAATTCACTAGCAAGATTCATAATAATAAAGTATTTAGCATTTTTAAAGGAGTCTAATAGCTTATTAATTTATAACAAAGGATATTGATCTTTCTTGATAACTTTATTTAATTTTCTGTAATCTATACACAACTAAAAATTCTCATTTTTCTTTCTCACTATAACTATTAGTGCAGATTAAGGACTGTTAAAAGAAGAAATTATATTATTATTTAATATTTTCTGGATTTCTTCTTTCAAGAAGGCATTTTCTATAGATAACTTTCAATAATACAGCCAGAGAGTAATAGATTTTTCTTCTTTCAAATATATTTTATGTTAGAATATATTAATTTTGTCAGGCTGAATTATATTAAAAAGATCTTTAAATAAATTTAGAACTTGATATACATATCTCCATAATATATTACTGAAAATTTAATATCAATCATTCAACAAATCAAAGTTTTTATTATTGAATAAAAAATTATCATATTTATTAAACATATGATAAATTAAAGAAAAATAAAATGGTAAATATACAGTTATATTAATTCAAATTTAAGAACCTATAAATTAATATGACATACTTTTGCTATTAACTTCAATAACTTTATTTACATATCTAGATAGACTCAAAATTAACTCATGTAAAGTTTTCAAATCAATACTCATCCATTCCTCTTGTAATATATGAATTAATTCTTGTTTTAATATAGGTAATGATCTTTTTTTTAAATCTGACAGTCTAAAATATTTCATAGATGTTTAATTAGATTGAGATTAAAACTTTGACCAATCTAATTCAAAAGTTAAATGCTATGTATTAATATTTATCAAGTCATATATATTGAGATATGATATGGCATACTATCTGGATATTGGTGAGCCCAGGATACAAAATAATTAGTGAGAATATTAATATAAATATCTGAATTTATGATTTTTTTTATTGACATCAAAGGACTAATTCTATTTTAACTGAAATACTCTCAAAATATTACTGATTCTCTACCAAATTTAATAGTAGATTTAATATATTCTTGATGATAAGCTTTGCCAGATTTCCACCATAATACTCTTACCTGGCCATTTGATTCAAAAAGTGTGAATTTGGACTCATCAGACCAGATTATATTTTTCCATTACACTTCTCAGTCACATTTCTTCCAGCACTAATTTAATCAATAAAGTTCTTAATTTAACATTAAAAGAGATTTTTTTCTTGAAGTATAGCTTCTGAATCCTATTTCATCTATATATTTGCAGATGATATTAGTATGATAAGTAGTATTAAGTTTATTATTTAGTTTATTTGTGATTTTACCAAGTGAAAAAAACTAATTTTTTAGAATAACTCATTTTAATGTATACTTTTTATTATTGATCAGAGTTTTTGGCTAACCAGAATATTTTTCAGAATGCAGAAAATTAGTTTTTTTATATCATTTGATAGTATTATATACTATTATTTGAGAAATATTGAATTTAAGTACAAGATTTAGATCTTTAATACTAGCGAGATAAGTGCTGATTATTTACTTTCTTTATTTATTTATTAACTTCTTTTCATGTATTATAAAAAAAAGAAAAAATAGGATTATTTTTTATTTATTATTATATTTATATTATTATGTATGATACCAATAAAATTGGCTTTTTAAACTTTAGATCAGTATTTTACATGACTAATTTCTGATAATATATTGTAGAGATGTATAGATATTATTATTATTCTGAATTCAAGTCAGTATTTAATAATGATTAAGATAATATCTCTAACTAACTATATATATTTTATTCTGTCTTGCATTAAGAATATCTATATTCTTCTTTACTGTGAATATAAGTATTATAATCTTCTAATCTTTCTTATTAAATTCTTTTTCTTTCTGTTCAATAACTTCATTATTAATTTTTATAAAGCCTTTCTGTATTTTTATTTTTATTATAGGCTACTCACTTTATTCTTCATATACTATATACAGAGACTGATTAATTAATTCTTTCTCTTCATATTCAAATTCATCATCTTTATTATCAGAAGCAGAACTCTCAAGTTCTCTCTTGAGATCAATTAACTTTATGATTAATTTCTATTATATATAGATAACTGGAATAATTATAAACTTTTCTTTTATCTTAAAATTTAAAAGTTTATCATTTTAATTCAGAATAGCTTTGGATTATTTTGCCTATTAATTATTAAGTAATAGGTTATATTTTATTTTTTTCATGATCAGAGCATCTATTTATTAACTTAGATTTTCAATTTTTATTCTTAACTCTTTTACTTTATCTAGTAATTATTTTGACTTTCTATTTATTCTAATAAGACTAATATTTGATAATTTATTAATTTTTCTATCTATTTATTTTAAAAATCTGACTAATATAATATTATTAACTGATCAACTATTAATTATTATTCTAATAAGTTGGTCTTCTATCTTTTCTTTATAACAGATTGTATCTACTACTTTTTCATTCTTTTTCTCTAGATTTCTATTTTTCTTTATAGTTTTATTTAGCAATTATTATAGAAATATTATTAAAGACTTTTAAGTTAAAGACTTTTAAAATTGATTCATATTCTGATCTTTCTCAAATTTGAATTTTAGTTTAAATAAATAGTATTATTATTAATGATAATAGTAGATAAGAGTATAGTAATTTGTTTATCTAGATATTATTATAGTTATTATAATAAAAGATTATTATCTGGAGCTGTGATAGTAATATTAATTTCAAGATTAACTATCTGATATTTGCATTTCTTTTTATCTATTAGTATAGTATTCTATTTTATTGTATTTAAAGTACTTATTTTTTCTTGACAGTCTATAGTTATAGGCTATGTAACTATTTTTATTATAATTATAATAAGCTTTATTTTAATTATGATAACTATTAGAACTTTGATTATTTTGAATAGATAGCTTTTTTATTTATTCTGTGAGATCAGCTATAGCTTTACTTATATTATTTACTAGATTTGGGGTAATAAAAGGGATGTCAAGATTTTGTGATATAAGAGATATAGAGTTAAGAAAGTTTTAATAGATTTATTTATAGCTAGATTCAGTACTAATTACTTCTATAATTGTTATATTCAAAGTATCTGGATTAGATTTATTTACATGAAAAGTAACAAATTACTCAATATAGTAAGTGGCTGGATATATATTTATTAGATCAATTTACAGAGTAATATATAAATATCTTTTATATATGAAGCTATATCTTTATTTATTTCTTGCATTTTCAATCTTAACTATTATTACCATGCTAGAATTTAAATATTTATTCTAAATTAGATAATAAAAATTTGATAAAATAAGTTATTATTATTATTATCTCTCTAACTAGTAGGCTAGTTATTATATGTTAATTTTCTTTATTAGAATCAGATTAATGTAATTTCTCTTAAGTATGCAGATACTATCTCAACTTTTCTTATATTTGTTATATTATTAATATTTGTTGAGTGTTCAAATTATTTAATTCAGTTCATGAAATCTTTATATATTCCTCCATTATAAAAGAGAAGTGATACTATTAATAATTTAACTTGTTTATTTTATTGAGCTTGCATTACTAGGACAAGTGAATCAAGTACTTAAGCTAAAGCTTATACAGCTTGTTTTACTATATTTTCTTATTTTCTTTGAAATTGAAGTAAAGACAAATCTAAAATAATAAGATATTAAACTTCTTCATCTGATAATTCTTCTTCTCTTATATTTCTGACTGAACTGATATTGTTTTTCTTCTATTTAAGAGATTAGTGAAGAATATATTGAAAATTGAAATTGAAGTAGATAATGATAATATTGATATGAGAATTTTGACTGGAATATTAATTAGAATATTAAATCTTAATTATCAAGTATAATATGATCTCTATTAATTAAATATAGTAATTTTCTCATGCAAATTATAGACAATATTGATTATTTTAGTAAAAGTATAGGCTGAATATTTTTGAAATCAAAGTTATAATTAATATTTACTTGTTAAAATTTCTTTTTTTAATATATCTACTTCAAACAAATTATAAACTAATTAACATAAATCTTTTTCTTGTTATCTGAATAATCAAGATGGATCAAAAAGATTGACTAATCTCTGGAATTATCTTTTTATTTTATAGTTAATTGGCTTTATTAAGTCTAGTTTGAATTGATTTATGTTTTATTAATTTCAAATTTTGATTTGCTATTTACAGAGAGGATATCAAAAAGATTATTACTATTTTAAGTTTATATATATATAAATATTTTAAAATAATAAGAGTGATTATATTCACAGCAATTATTTATTTTTATAGTTTCAAGAGATTATATAATTAATTATCTTCTTAATAAGATAATATATGTAAATTTCACTTCTAATAAGAATATAATTATCTTCTTAATAAAATAATTTATATATATTTTACTTTTAACAAAATGCTTTCTTAATAGAACAAGAAGAAAATAAGATAAGATATATAATAAGATATATATATTTTATTAAAAAAATACTAATTAATTACTCTTAACTCAATAGTTAATTATTTCTATCTTATTTAATTATTCTTCTTGATTACTTCTTAACTCTTTATATATAATATTTTCTTGTTTTATTAATTATAAATTATTTCTAATATAATATTTTACTTATCATAATATACTGACTAATCTCAGATTTTTTACAAATCTACTTCTGAATTTACAAAGTATCCAGGTAGTTTAATCAGAAGAATACTTTGATAGGAGAAGAATTTTTTAATTGGATACAATATATAGATCATAATTATAGTTACAATTGTGATCTTTATCATATCTTTCATTTATTAATAACTAGAAATATGATACTAAAGAAGGCTAGGAAGCTTGCACAAATTGATAAATTTTAAGAGAAGTATTTAACCATTTCTTCTTTTAAGTTTTCTAAAAAATAATTAGATTATTTTATAATTTGTCATAATCTTTCAAATCATTAAAGAATAATAATATTTCAATATTTACCAAAAGACTTACTTGAAAAGCAATAGAGTTTTTTGAGTTATATTCATTATAGAAGATTATAATATGATTATTCACTTTAATTTATTAAAAATATGAATGAAACTCCTGTGATTTTTGATTTATTCAGTTCATATATCTTAAAAAAATATGATTTTAATATTATCAGTATTAAAATTACAGAACATAAAAGAAATACTTTTACAGTTATTTTAGATTATATGGCTAATAGATCTAAATTATCATCTATTATTATCTTTAAATTGAAAAATATATCTCAAGAAATATTTTTTAATATATTTATAAGAGTAAATGAAAAGAGATAGGTTAATAAGAATGAAATAATCTAGTAGATGAAAAATATTTGATCTAAAAGAACTAATAATGATTCATTATTAAATTCCAGATTATTTTTAGTTTTAAATTCTTTTCATAAATATTTAGTTGATTTTGTTAAGTAAAAATTTAATAATGCAGTAACTAATATAGTAATAATTCCTAGTGGATTAATGTCTAAATTGCAATCTCTTAATATGATAATAAATAAAAGTTTTAAGTCATTTATAAATGTTAGTTATCATTTATTTTATTATTATATTTATAGTTAATATTAATTAAAAATATAATCTTTTTTTAATAGATCTAAGAGTTTTATAATGATTGGATGATAAATAAAGTCTATGAATTAACTCTGATTAGATATATTAGAAAATCTTCATATTCTTTAGTATATTTGTGAATAAAAACTACATGAAAAAAAGTTAAATCAAGTCTAATTTATAAATCATTTAAATATTGTGAAATTTCAGTTAAAACAGATAGTATAGAAGATGATAAAATTTTTAATTATGATAATCTTATAATTAATAAGAATAAAGAAAATAATAATGATAGTCATATAGATAATAAATTAGTAGAAGAAGATGGAAAAGAGAATAAGAAAGAAAATGAGAAAGAGAATGAGAAAAAGAATGAATAAGATTATAATAATTGGAATGAAATTTAAAATATTATAGTATAAATAATAAAATAAATTTAAATAATAAAGTTGCTTATTGATTTATAAATAAAATAAAATCAGTTATTTTATAACTTAAAAAAAATCTTTAAGTAAAATATCTGGATCTTTTACAAAACTTCTGTTCAAAATCTAAGAGAGATAATTTATATAAGAGATAGTTTAGTCAGTATACTATAGTAATTTACTTAAGAATAAATAGAATTTCAAAAAAATAATTACAAGAATATTAAGTAAGAATTAAAGATTAGTAAAATATTAAGTTATTTATAGTTAAAGTGAGAAAAGAAAGAAAATTAATTAAGAAATTATTAATTTAATAAAACTATAAATTAAGTGTGATATATATAACTAAATTAATAAAAGAATAAGACTAAATATAGATAATAATATAAACTAAAAATAAAATTAATAATAAATAAGATTAATTAATATAAATTTCTTGTTCATCTGATTTAGTAGTAATTAGCAATTACTATATTATGTACTGTGATTATATTATATATTATACCATATCTATTGCATTACAAAAATAAATAATCGATTATAGTATAGAATTTCTTTCTTTATTAAATAAAACTTTGCTTTATTTTTGAATTTTTAATGAACTTTTTTTGATATTTTTTCTGAAATGACTAGAGTATCTAAGTAAGTGATAAGTTGCAAATATTTAAGTAATTCTATTATATTCAAGTTAGGTAGTTAGGTAAGAGTATATCAAGTAGTTATTAAGTGATTTTTGTGATATATTTTCTATTTTCTTTGTATTTAAGTTAATTTTGATTGAAAATATCTAGATAAGAGATCTATATTAGAGTGAATTCAGTCTTTATGATCTCTAGAGTCAAAATTCAGTATGCAAGTCTTCCAGAAATTTTTAATTTATTAAATAAATTCTTTAAAATATTATAGTCAGTTATCAGAGTGAAAGAAATATTTAAATATAAGTATAGTCTGAATAGTTATATTACCTAAACCATTATTAAGTATTCTAATTTAATAGTATAATAATTTTTCTCAGTATTATTTATCCTTTTACTAGCATAAGTAATTATATGTTCATTATCTTTTTCATCTTTTTGTATTAATAATACTTTTAATTCAAAGCTAAAAGTATCAGTATATAAAATAAAAGATTTTTCAAAGTCTAAATAAATTAATATGGATATAATCTATTTTTCAACTCTTCAAATACTTTTTAATATTCAATAGACATTTAAAAGATTAATTTTTTCTTATTAATTAATTTAAAGATATTACTGTTATCTTTGTAAAGTTTCTTACAAAGTATCTATAATATGAAACTAAGTCAAGAAATTTTCTTAAAATAGTTAGATTTGTTAATCTAGAAAACTATTTTATAGCTAATATTTTGGCTAGATTAGATTTCAAGTTATCTTTACTAATAATATATTCTAGAAAGATGAGTGTAATTTTATTAAATTGACATTTATTTGATTAAAGTTTTAGATCACTTTCTCTAAGCTTGTCAAATACTTATTTTAGATATATAAGATACTTTTCAAAAGTATTTGAGAAAATATTAATATCATCAAGATAAATAACTATAAACTTTTCAAGATAAGGCTTGAATATTTTATTCATTAAGTATTGAAAAATAGTTGATATATTATTCAATTCAAAAGGTATAATATTGAATTTATATAGACTATTAGTAGTGATAAAGACTATCTTTTTTCTATCTTTTAGTTTTACTTCTACTTGTTAATATTCAAAAGCTAAATCAAGTATTAAGAAGTAATTTACTTTATCAAATATATCAAATAAGTTATTAATTCTAGATAAAAAAATTGATCTCTTTTTGTAACTTTGTTTAATTAATAATAGTTTACAAAATCTATATTTGTCATTCTTTTTCTTAACTATTATTACAGGTACAGATTATGAACTATCTGATAGTAAGATGATATTTTATTAAAGTATTCTCTTAATTTCTTCTTCTATAAATTCTTTTTCAATAGGTAATATTACAAATTATATTCTGAAAGGTAGGTTTTATCACAAATATAGTTTATAATAAGTTTTGAAAGCAAAGACTAAATTATTTATAAAGATTAAGTGGATAATAATTATTCTAAAGATTTTCTAGTACTAATACTTACAAGTATTATATTAACACAAGACAAAAATAAAATAAAACAAAAATATAAAGATGAAGTTATAATTATAAATACTAAACTAAGAATAAGATACTTAAAACTAAAATAATAAATATTATAACTAAAATGAAAGATTTAGTATACTAACTAAATTCTCTAATAGTATCTTTTTAATTATTAGATAAACAAAGGATATATATCAAAACAAAATAAAGTTTTTATATGTAAAAAAGCTTATAAGAATCTCCTAAATCAAATAAAATATACTTAGCTTATTTTAAGTGGAGAACATCCACTATCTAAGTTTTTTAGACAAGAAAAACTTGTAAATAACCAGAATATAATTTATTATAATAGAAGAGATAAATAAAAGCAAATTATCAAGATAAAAATCAAAGAAAAATTACAAGATAAGTATAACTCAAGTATTTTTAAAAGACAATTGAATTATTACTATTCAAGTATGTTTATTTTAGGTCTCAGAGCAGAGATATTTATATATCTTTGAGATTTTACAAGTTTTTATCTAAACTTATTTGCTATTCTAGATTACAATTATAATCTTTAAGACAAAGGATCAATAAATGAACAAATAAAATTAAGAGATAAAATATATATAATAAGTTAAATATTAATATAAATGATGAAAAAAAATAAAAAGATAAGATATATATTCTAAAAAGAAAAGATAAATGATAAAAATAAATGAAATTTATTGCTAAATCATTTCTAAAGTATTTCTAAACTATTATTAAACCATTTGTAAACTATTATTAATTTTGAATCTAATTATTTATTAATAATCTTAGAATATTGCAAAAATATTGCAAGAATATTATTGAATTATGATTGAATCCATAACTAATACACTAATTATATTATTTGAAATTACATATTTTCTAAAAATCAATTAATTGGTCAAATTTTTCAAGTTCAAAAAATTATGAAATTAAAGAAATTTATATTACTACAGTAATATTTAGTCTCTTTAAGTAAGATCAAGCTCTAGCAAAATTATTAAATTCTTTTTAAAATTTCTTTAATTTCTTTATTTCTTATACAGTAATGATCAAAAATAATGCAATATTCAAATGAAAATTTTCAAATAAATATATTACTCTACAATTAAAAGTATTATAATTATTATTAGTATAATTAAATAATACAATTCTATAGTTTAAAATATTACTAATTCAAATAATTTTATTTAGTTAAATTTTTTGTAATCATCAAATATATTTAATTTTTGATGTTATATTATATTTGTTCTTTTTGAATAAAATAAAAAAAATTCAGTAAATAACTGTCAAAATTCTAACTTTTTTACATTTTTTTTTAAAAACTATTTATTTTTAATTTAGATTATCATCTTATATAGCTACTGTGAGTTTTTATTATATTGGTAATTCTTTTTGATATAGATTTAATGAGACAGATACATGTCTTGATATCAATATCATTCCATATATCCTGAATTTTCTCTCACAAATCTTCTCTTTTCAAAATTGATCCTGAAAGATGGCATAAATGATAATTGATAATATTTCATAGATATTTAATAGAATTGAGATTTGAAGATTGCAGCAGCTAATCAAGAATATTAACTTCATTATTAATAAATTATTAATAGGTTTTAATAACAGTATATTTAGAGTTATTATTCTGTTAAAAAACAACATTATTTAATATATAACTAAAATTATTAATAGTTTCTAAAAGATTTTTTGAAAGAATTTTCTTATATAATATACTATCCATCTTGTCATCAATCTTACAAAAATTGCCAACTCTATAAGTAGTGAAGCAATTCTATACTATTATCTCTCCACCATCAAATTTAATAGTAGGTTTAATATGTGAGCTTTTTAATAATTCTTCCTTTCTTTTCTAATAATACTCATATCTATCTGATCTAAAAATATTAAACTTTAACTTATCTGATCAGATTACTCTTGTCCAGTCTTCTTTAGTCTAATTTTTATACTTTTCTGCAAAATTAAGTTGGTATTTTTGATGTTCTTTTTTCAGATATGGCTTTTTGTATTTTATTCTTAATACTAATTCATAATCACTAAGTATATAATGAATAATAGATATAGAAATATCTATATTTTCAGTTTCATAGAAGTAATTTCAAATTTTAACAGCTATCAAGCATCTACAGGAGAGGATAAGATTAATAATTTTTTGTTTTAGTTTTTCATTTATCATATGTGAGTAATCAGATCTGCTGGCATTAATAAGAATATATTTCTTCTGCTATCTTTACTTAATACAGATGATAATGAAAGTACTAATATTTTATTTTCATGTTATTTCTCTAATACTATAATCTTTTTCAAGAGCAATGAGAATTTCTATTCTTTGTTCTGATATAGTATGATATTTAGTTTTTTTTTGTATATCCTAAGAAGCTACTTTATTACAAAAAAACAAAACAACAAAAAATATCTATTTAATTGTATTTATATTAGTCTTAAATATATAATACTGATTAATACATAAAAATATCAAAATAATACAATATATATTTTATCAAACTTACCTATATATTTCATGATTAACAGCTAAAAAAATTAAAAAAAATAAAATTATATTTAATTAACTATTAAATTATTATAATTAGTAATTTAATTTAAATTTTATTAGTTATTTTTTGAAAATAACTAAATTTAAAAATTTTTATCTATGTATTATATTATTTATGATTACTACTGTATATATCAGATTATTATAAGTAATTCATTAGAAGTTATATGCTTTTTCAAGTTTATATTTTTCTAATAGCTGATGAATTCATTTTCCAAGAAGAAAGTATCTTCTGATTGAAGTAACTCCTTTTGATTATACTATTTCTCTTTGTAATTCTATTAATTTTTGAGAGTATTATCTAGGTATTTCTTTTAATAATTATCCAAAGTAATAATATCTAATGAATTGTGATTTATCAGATTAATTATCATGATTTTTAAATAAATTATTAAATATTATTTGAACTCTTGTCTTCTAGCTTTGCTCAGATTGAAATTGATAAGTAATATTTACTGTAATTATTATTCTTGAAATTTTAGTATTGATTATATTCACAAATTATTTTATTCTAGAGCTACTCTGTGGATTACTTGTTGAAGTTGAGACTTCTTCTATTATTGGTTCTGGTTCTTGAGGTATTTCTAAAATTATACTGATATTAAGTTGTCTTTTAGTAATAAGATCATATACTACTTTTTGATTACTATCATTAAGTATTAACTGATCTTCTCAAATTTGTAAAGTTCTACTAAATTTACTGTTAATGAAGGATCAAAATAAAATCAAAGTTATTAAAAAAAGTATTCATCTTTAAAGAGTTAAATACTAACAAGAAATTAAGTTATTTAATAAAGGTATCAAAATAATTAAAAGTGATAAAAATTTAAAGAAAATATCAAAATAAAAGTCCTATGCATGTGCTACTAAATAAAGTTTATGTAAATTAAGAGGTAAATAAATAAACATCATGAGACTTAAAATTTATTCTTTGTTTTCTTCTTCTGCTGTTGGTATTTCTATGTATTTAATAATTATTCTTAACTCAAAGTATTCTTCTTTACTGTGATAAGACTTCAGTTAAGTATCATTAAAAGTTTTGCATAATAGTTAGTTATATTAATTTCACAATTTGTAAATTCTATTACCAAGAGTTTCATAAATGTAGAATCATTCTGTACTCTATTGTGACTGAAATTTATTTCTGTGAGTAATATATTATTTTATATTATATACTAGAACTTTATCACCAATTTTGAATTATGCAATTCTTTATAATTTTGAGTCATATCTTTCTTTTATTTGTTATTGCTGTCTTTTGATTTGATTTTATACTATATTAATATTATCTGATAGGTGATAGATTAATGAAAATATTCAATCTAATATTTTATATTCTTCATTTTCATTTTCTTCTATTGGTAATAGATATTTCAAATTGATTAGTAATTAGGTATCTCTTCCATAAGTCAAGAAGAAGAATTCATATTTGATAATATTATTTTAAAGTGTTCTGTATATAAATAATGCTGAGATATATACATATCCTATTATTTATCTAATGTAATATAATATTTCTGAAGTATTCCACATAAAGTTCTATTAAATTATTCTACTAATCCATTAGTCTGTGAATGATATGATTAAAGATAGTGCAGTAAATATGTGATACTTATTTGTTACCTGTTACAACATGTTGCAACTCCAAAATTTTATAAGTCACAATTAGTTATAACTAGATAATACTTTATTTATCACCATATTATAATAGTTAAGAAGCTATTTTTAGATATAATGATAAAAACTTGTATTTAATTCCAAATTGAGTGATAAGTTCTTCAATTACTTGAGCTGTGAATTCAGTTTCTTGATCAGATTATAATTCTTTAGGATATCCATATCTATAAATTATTTCTTTAAAAATAAATTTGGTAATTATACTGGCTTCTTTATTTGAAATTGCTTTTGTTTTGGACTATTTTGTGAGTGAATCTATTACTATAACAATATATCAATTTCTTTTCTTGATTACTTTGCAAGGACTAATAAAATTGATTATAATTCTATCAAAAGGCTGTTTAACTTTAATAGGATATAGAAATTATTTTGTTATTTATCCATCAGTTCTTTAATAAGTTTTACAAGATCTAACAAAGTTCTTTATATCTGTTCCTATTCTATTTCATTAATATCTAATAGCTATTCATTAATAAGTCCCATCAAATCCAAAATGTTCAGCAAGTAAATCTAAATATATGCTAGTCATTACTACTTCAATTTTATTTTCTTTCAATACTTAAAGTGATATGGTAGGTTCTTTTCTTCTATTCTTTTTATAAAATACTTTATTGATAATTAAAAAGTATTTTGATTATTGACAAATTTTCTTTTGCTATTCTTCAATATATCCTATAGGATAACTTTTATTTTCCAGATATCTTATTAAATTATAATATATTATTAAATCCATTGTATTGAATCAATCAGGTTTGGGTAAGTCATTTAATTAGTCATCTAGTAAAAATTATTCCAGTTAGTTAATTAATTAAATGAGTTTGATATTTTATTCTTGTGAATATATTCTTGAGAGTGTATCTATGTTTTGATTAGTCTTTCCAGCTTTATAGGTGATAATAAAATTATATTCTATTATAATCATTATTCATCTTGATATTTGAGATTCAGAATTAACTTGTTTAGTAAATAGTCATCAAAGTGTATTGTGATCAGTAACGATTTCAAAAAGAGATTCAAGAAGATAATGTCAAAATTATCTAATAGTCCAGACTATAGTCAGAACTTCTTTTTCAGTAATACTATAATTCTTTTTTGCTAGTTTGAGTGAAACACTTGTATAAACTACTACTCATTTTCTTTCTTCATCATCTTTTTTTGTACTAAGTCCAAAGTCAAAGATATCAGTATAAAGATAGAATTTCTTGATGAAATCAGGATAAATTAAAATTAGGGCAGAGATAAGTTTTTTTTTCAAAGTCTGAAATGCATTCTCTTGGTTTACAGTCTAAATAAAAATGATATTATTCTTTAAAAGTTTAAATAGTGATACTGCTATCTGTGAGAATCCTTTAATGAATTTTCTGTAATATTCAGCTAGTCCTAAGTATGATCTAAGCTTCTTGATATTTGTTAGGATAGAAAACTCTTGAATTTGTTGAATTGTTGAGAGATCAGATAAAATTTCATCTTGAGTAATAATATATTCTAGGAAGGGTAAGTTATCTCGAGTAAAGTTACATTTTTCTAAGTTGAGTTTTAATCCAGCTTCTCTAATTTATTGAAAAATTTTTTGTAGATATTCTAGTTATTCTTTCCAAGTTTTTGAGTATATATTTATATTATCAATATAAATTATGGTGAATTTCTAATTATAATCTCCAAGTATGCTATCCATAATTTATTGAAAAGTTGCTGGTACATTACAAATTCAAAAGGTATAATTTTGAATTTGTATAATCCTTCTCTTGAAATAAAGACTATCTTTTCAATACTGAATAGTTCCATTTTGATTTGTCAGTAATCAGATGTAAGCTCTATAGATAAAAATCATTTTGCATCTCCAAGATTATTCATCATTTCATCAATTTGTGATAAGGGATAGACATCTTTCTTGATGAGAGTATTGAGTTTTCTGTAATCAACACAAAATTATTTCTTGCCATTTTTCTTTGCTGCTATTATAATAGGTGAGATCCAGGGACTATTGGATTTTTGAATGATATCTGCATCTAATATTTATTGGATTTTATTATGAATAAATTCTTGATCAGATAGAGTTACTTTGTAAGCCTTTTGACGAACAGGCTTTTTATTTCTAGTATTAATTGAATGTTGAATAATATTGGTTTGTTCAAGTTTATTAAGATCTGATGTAAAAATATTTTTATATGCTTGTAATAAGTTATGTAGGGCATCTTGTTATCCAAGTGTTAATTCTCTTTATTTAATTACTTTTTTAATTTTTTCTTTATCTAGGAAGTATATTTCCATTTCATTCTTTTCAGTTGATTCAAATTCTTGAGTTTCACAAGATGATTTTTCTAATTCTTCTCTAGTATCTACAGATGTTATTCCTTCAATTAGGGTAAGTTATAAGAAGATTGCTTGAGTAATTCATTCATTAGACTGAATCTTATAAGATTTATTAGAATTATTATGTAAGAGAACTCCTATATTTTCAGTATATCCAGTATTAATGGTTTCTTCTTTAACTTCTATTCCTTTCTTGGCCAATAATAATTGAGATATTAGTTGACAAACAGTTCCTACAGAAACTTCAATTACCAAATAAAGATCAATCATAATTATTTGATAAGATCAAACCAAGATTGCTTCTTCTCCAGAGTATCTAAGATCAAAGTCTACATCATGTTCATGGACTCATTCAGATATTTTTCCTTTATCTTCATCATTATAAATTTTGATCATTAAATTTGCTGATTGTTTCTTGAGTTGTTCTTCTTCTTCTACTTTATTTTCATAATCTTCAGATGCTGTGTAATATTTGTTTAAGATTTCTTTAATTAAATTATAGTCACTATCTTCAGCTTTCTCTTTCTTTTCTGGTTCTGGATATTTTTCTTACAGTGATTCTTCAACCTGTTCAAATCATATACAATCTTTATAAATATCTAAATCACAAGGAATTAAACATTCATTACAAAGTTTTATATTAATATATTCCAATTGAGCAAGTTGTTTTCTTCAGAATAGAGATAGTTGTTAATAGATGGTCAGGAAAATTTCTTGAGCTGATACTTCTTCAGATCTATCATAGATAATATATTATATTTCTTTTTCTTCATCATAATCAGTAATATATTGGATAAATATTGCTTTTCCAATTTCATTATATTGTTGGTAAATATTTAACAAGTTATCATCACTTCTCAATTTTCTAATAGTGCCATTATTTTTTTACCAATCATCATGATTAAATGTGTATACACATTGCTCAGTGTAGTCACAAAAATATTTGACATCATTATATCTTTAGATTACTTCAAGAAAGTGTCTAGCTTCATCTCTAAGTCTACAATAATCACAGATAGATAAATTGAGTTATTGTTAAGTAAAGCAATTGGTACAAAATTGTTTTTCAGATTTGTTTCTATCTCTTGCTTCTGAAATAGTTTCACTATTCACAAAGTATTTACAATGTGAACATTTAACTATTCTTTCTTCTAGCTTTAATTTTTGTAGAGCTTCACTTTTAGAAAAGAATTTTTTTTCAGTGATAGGTATCTTCTCTGATTCTCAGGTATGTTCTACTTCTAATACCAGTTTTTAGTTTCATTCTGGGGTAAAATTATTAACAAATTATTTGGAGTATTCATTTTGATATTAACTCAAATAACTAGATTATCAAAATATTGAGGATATTTGTGTTTGGGTATTGGTAATTTATGATGATATCAACATTCAGCTGCAGGATCTCTCCAGTCAAAAGTCCATTGAGAACTTTGATAGTGAGTTTGCTAGAATCTTCTTTTCAATTTTGAATATTCTTTCCAGATGAGAGTAGTATCCTTAACTTGAATTCCTTCTTCAAAAATTTTAACATTTCTAACTTTAGAAATTGAGTTTATGGTCATATAAGAAACTTTTCCAAAGTTTACATCATTAAGTCATCTGGATGAAGTATGAATTTGAGTTCAGAATTTGTCAAATATCCATCATAAAAAATTACAATCTTCTAGATTTTGATTTTCAATTTCAAACTTATTATCAGAAGTTTCACTAGAGGATGTTTCTGTATTATCATTACTATCTTCAGATATAGCATTTTATTGTCCATGGATGAATTTGATTAATATTCTTCCTTTTTCTCCATTCTAATCAAAGGTCATTATATTTTTCTTTAGGTTAATTTTAGTATTGATCTTGTTTAATCAGTCCATATCTACTACAAGATTATAGGTTTGAGCTTCAGTAATATCCACTTCAGCTAGAATTATGATTCTATCAATAGTGATAGGAAAGTTATCAATAGCTTCTAATAGTTACTTGAAATGTCTATTAATATCAGACATGAAAATATTTGATTTTTGTTGAATCTTCATTTCTAGTTATTTGAGAAATTCATAGCTGATAACACATCCTGATGCTCTAGTATCCATAATTAAGTCTATAGGAGTCTTTCTAACTTTGGCTTCACACCAGGCTGAGATTGTTTTGATCTTCTGGATAAATATTATTTTTTGTTTGAGTTTCTTCTGTAATTTCTTTCTCATTCCTTTTGACATTTGAATTCTTTGTTCAGATAATATTTTAATGAGCTGAGCAATAGTGATATTAGCTTTCTGTGATGCCAAATCTTTGAGTATATCATAGGTTTCTGCATGTTTGGCTAGAATTGGAAGATGTGCTCTTTCTTTCTTTTATTTCTTTTTTTTCAAGTTGGTCTTGTCTTCTTCAGATACTTCAGATAAAGGTTGAGTAACTTCATTTTCTTTTTCACTTTCTTCTTCTTCTTTGACAGTTCTTTGGCATTTTCTTTCTCCAGCAAGATAATTATGAGTTGCTAATAATGAGAAACTAGATTAGATGGATGAATTACCAGATGAACTATTATCAGATGCTTGCAAAACAGTTGTTAAATTCTGAATTTGGATAAGAAGAGAAGTAGTATCCAGGTTTTGTGAATTATTAGATTGCTGATTATGATTTCAGGTGTTCTAATTCTGCTGATTATTATTATTACTGTTGTTATTCTGATTTTGATTATTTCAGTTTTAAGAAGTATTTTGATTATTGGACTGCTGATTTGTAGACTGAATATTGTTTGAACAATATCTACTGATATACTCTTTTTCTTCACAAGTATAACAGATAATAGTAGATTGATTTCTTGACTGATTTCATTGTTGATTGTTATTATTGTTCTGATTATTATACCTTTTACCAGATTCTATATGATCTAACCTACTGATTAGATCTTGCAAAATCTTAGCAAGGGTACTTCATTTACCAGTTGGTTGAGCTTGAGTTTGATAATAGATTTGTTTAAGTGGGTCTGAATCAGCTTCTTCTATATTTTTAGCAGTTTCAATAATACTATCCATAATATCATTAGCATTTAGATTAACCTATTTTTGAATTTCAGATTTGAGTCCTTTCTTAATAATTTGAATCTTGTATTCTTCTGGATAATTATTCTAGTTCCATAAATCAATTGGTATATTCTTCTATAGTTTTAGTTTGGTTCAAGAATTCTAATTTATCTTGCCACTGTTATATTTTATGAGGTGAATAGAATTTAAGAATAAATTAGTAAGTAAAGTCATGATCATCATGCTTTTCAGTTATCCATTTACTTAATCTGAGAGTGTCACTTATAGATTATTAGTCAAACCAGGCAGCAGTTGGTCTCTCTAGATATTCTCTTACTATCTCAATCTTTCTATTATTGATAATTCCATTGACTTTGGTAACTACTTCAAAGTTATATAACTATTCAACTGGATCTTGATCATTACTCTTAAATTTATAAATTGTGATAAGAATCTTTTTCATTCTTTGAATCTTTATGGATCAAGTTAATTCTTCAAGAGCTTGAATAAGATTATCTATTTCATCTGATATAATAATTTCTTTCTGGAATTAGGGCTTTTGAGATTGGATTTGTTTGATTATGACTGTTAATTCTTCAAGATCTTCTAAACTACTACTTTTGTATTCTAATTCTGTAGGCTGATTAGTTAAAGAAGTTTCAAAATTGTCTGTTTCTTCAAGAACAGAAAGAATACTATTCACTAGATAGATCTGTTATTCAACTGTAATTTTAATTCCAAATATGAAGATATTTAATAACTTGATAATTTCTTTTCAAAATTGATTAGGTATAAGATTTTGCTATATAATATTATCAAAGAGTTTTTGTAAGAGTTTATTATGTGAGACCATGTGATAATCTTGAGTTCAGATAAGAAAATTTACAAATCTTCTATCTGAGTTTTCATTGGTAAAAAAATAGTAAGAATAGTAGTTGTATGGTTCAATATGAGATGAGAATTTCCAAGAGTCTTCTCTGTTGTGTTCACTGAGATGTAGATTAATTGGAAGTCTAATAAAAGAGTAATATGTACTCATAAACTAATAAATTATTTAAGTAACAGGATATCTCAAGAGTAGCTAATCCTTAAAATAATAAAATGAATAATAAATAAAAATAATAAAAATGAATTGACTGGAATCTTCTGGATGGATAAGATCTATAGAGAGAGCACTAAATATTACAAACTATATTCTAAAAGGTAGATTTTACCACAAATATAGTTTATAATAAGTTTTGAGAGTAAAGACAGAATTATTTATAAAGGTAAAGGAGATTACTATTATTCTAAAGATTTTCTAGTACCAATACTTACAAGTATTATATCAATACAAGGTAAAAATGAAATAAAATGAAAATATAAAATGAAGTTGTGATCACAAATACTAAACTAAACTTATTTACTACTCTAGATTATAATTACAATCTTTAAAGTAAAGTATCAATAAATAAATAAGTAAAAATAAGAGATAAGATACATATGGTAGGTTAAATAATAATATAAATAACAAAATAAAATAAAAAGATAAGATATATATTCTAAAAAGAAAAGATAAAAGATAAAAATAAATAAAATTCATTAATAAA
>CAJVPS010000194.1:0-31774 GCA_910591765.1 Ambispora leptoticha | reverse complement strand
TTTTTCTGAATAAAATGATATAAATTTTTTATAATATTTGTTTATAAATTGTCGAGAAATTAATTGTTGAAGTTTGTGCATTTTTATCCGGTTTTAAAGTGGTCGGACACTTTTGACAGGGGAGTGTACATAGGTAATGAGTTTTGGGAATTGTAATAGACCGTGTATTGTATCATCCCGTGATTCAGATCCGGTATTCTATACTCTACTCATGCTCAATTAAGAAAATTCGATTCATATGATAAAAATAATAAATACAAAACTACTGATATGATATTTTATGAGTTTAGGTTACTACATGTATCCTCATTATTGTTATATTCTCCATTAAATATATCCCCCATTTAATATACCCCCTTTACACAAATCCCAATATAAAAGACTCTTTCTCCTTATAATATACCCACCGGGTATAAATTAATTTACATGAGGGTAGAATGTAAGAGACCCGGGGGTAGTTTGCACAGCGTTTTACGGTAATCCCAGCGTTAATTACAACAGAATTCTTATCAGTTAACTCTTTCGGTTGACGAATTAACAATATCAGCCGTAAAACACGCGTTAATTTTGATAAACCACCGCGACCATAAAACAGTTGGATAATATTTTGAAGAGATTATGAAGCGTATTTACGTTGTCGTGGTCCTGACGTCAAACAAGAAGTCAAACATACAGCTCAAGAGTGTAGCATGAAATGGCGACATCTGTCAAATCAGGACAAGTTTTTCTTCAAAATATTGGAGAAAATAGCTTGTGCAAATCACGAAAGCATATATCCTAATTATAAGTATAACCAAAACTTACCCATTTACTTCGTCGCCTAAACCACCTAAACCTAACTCAATGGGCATTAAGTCCTCGTCTCCTTCATTAAACAAAGTTATGTACAATATCGATGCTCTTCCTTTTATGACCAATGCTAATTCATACACTCAACCTTCTACGATCATTATTTAATGCTTGACGCTAATGACACTGATATCGCTTCATCAATGCTAATTTCCCAGTAATAATGATGCTGATTTATTGATTGACACTGATAAACACAAAGTCAATCCAACCCGCTAACATCATTTCAAAACTCTTTCTTTTATGTTAAACGCTAATTCACTAACCTTTCCTTCTACGATGAACGACAAAGCTTCTTTACTAATTGACACTGATAGAATCGGCAATGACAGATTAAAAATAATGCCTCATTATTATTATAACTACTATTATGTGTTCGAGGATATGGATGATATCAACGTCAGCAATGTAACTATTCCTAATTCAAAAACTTCCAATCCATATCGTTTCGACAACCAATGATGTTCTTTCTATTCTAAATGATAATTTCCTGACGATCATCGACGATGCATTTTTATTGATTGACACTAGTAGTATTGATATCGCTTCGACAACCACCAATACGCTTCCTTCTATGCTCAATGATAATTCACCAACTCTACCTTCTACGATCAACGATGATACTTTATTGATTGATACTAACATTGATACCGTTCTGACAACCGATGCTACTTTATAGGTTGACACTAATGGATCGTTAATTACACATTTAAAATAATGTCAGACTATTATATAAATGATGTCGGTGTCGTTCGCGTTAACAATAAAACTATTTCTAATTCAAGAAACTTCCAACACAAGCTTTAATATTGATTTTACATTATTCAAGCAAGAATACATACAATTGATTTCACCAATTCATTTTTTTGATAATTTTACCCGTATATTTTGTTTTAACATTGTATAATACAGTCAAGCTCAATTTAATGATATCGTTCATAGAAGAACAATATCATATGCTTTTTTTTATTAAATCAAGATTATTTGTGCGAATTTCGTTGATTAATCCGTTCTGTCTTTTCTTTATTTATATTATTAGTTTACTTTGTCTGTTTTTTCCGTTTAACTCATTTTTTGTTCTATTCTTTGTTGTTAGTTTTTCCTATATTATATAATAAAAATGCTAATACTAAAATCTCCCTAACCTTTATCGTCGATGCTATCGTTAATAACTATATATTATAATCGTAATGATCGAATCACTTTTTATCTCGCAAATTGCAGATGCCAAAACAAACTAGTATCTTTGATTCTTGTAAAAGCTGAGTCATTAATAGGAAAAACTCTAGGACGAGTTTCTGATCAAATTTCTAAATTAGTTCACCATCAATAAGATAACGATATCATAATTAGTATTAACTAGTATTATAAAGATGACAAGTGTCACAGTTTATTGAATTACAAATAATTTTGAGATACCGTATATCTATTTTGGTGGGTGAGGTTTCTATATTTTTTGAGACTTATGAATTTGGAATGGTGATGGTAACATTCGATTTGTCATGGCTAGATGAATCTCAAAATAGAGATTTCTTATTTTCGGCACTTGTCATTTTCTCAAATTTTTTAAAAACTTTGAGGGTCTCTTATTTCGGTCATATACGATACCTTTAAGATTAGTGTGTTTTGCGGAGCGGTTATTTAAGTAAATGGTGAAGTTATTTAGTAAATAAAAAGCGTAAAGAATTGGTTACCTTCGTGACATTTTTATTTCCCTTTGGATGCTCGGATTTAGTTTACATTTAGCCAGAGTTTTCTGGCCAAGTTTGGCCTGCTAAATGGCCATGGCCAACTCTGAATTGTCAACCTTGATTTAGAAGTTTTACCTAGTTTAATATATAGTTTATAGTAATTTTTTTTAGGTAAAAGCAGATGTCAATAACACATAAAGCCATTTTTAGTATATTGACTCGAAGTCAAATTTTTATTCTGTAATATTATCATTTTTATAGGTTACATTACTAGGAGTAGTTATGTTTCACTCGCCAAATTCTAAAAATCAACGGTTTCATATGAGTCATTAATTTTTGTTTGAGTTTAATAACGTAATTATCATTATATAAAATGATCATTGAAATTCTCTATTTCTATATCAACTCGTATGGTCCGTCCGCAGTTTAGATTGGTTTTTAGATCGAACCAGACCGGACCTATGTTTAAGACAGAATTCTTCAAATTTATAATCGTGCGCGTAAAGGAAATATGTGATAGTTTAAGTAATCTCAGTCGACACACAATAAAGTTCTGAACAAACAAAGGATTGTTTATCTGACAAAATTTCAAACATCATAACTCAATAAACATTTGCTACATAAAACAATCATCAAAAATTCATTGAATTTGAATTATTGATGTTGCATGATTATCGAGGAGTTGAAATTGAATACTTGTTGAAAATTTGTCAGATATTTTTTTTTATAGAGTATCTTACCTAAAACTAGGCATAATTTGTTTACCACGATGTTATAAATTATAAAAAAAGACAATATAATTATAATCAATCAAGAAAAAGATTACAATTCATATAGAAAGCTATAATAAGTAGATTTTTGAATGTATCTGATAAAATATACATAAGATATAATAAATACTTGATAATTATATTAACATAAGGGAAAGGAGGATAGTATAATGAGAAGTCCATTCATATTAAAGAGATGGATCTGGTACGAAATCCCGACAAACTCAATCCCGATAGTTCATCGAAATCCCGAATGAACGATAGCCTAAATGAACAAAAAATCCCGCACCCCGAAAATGTGGGAATACAACGATTTCGGGATATCGATTTCGTTTGTCGGGCTTGTGAAAGTAACCTACCTGGCAAATAAAATAGTTTGTATCTCGAGTTTCTGTCGTGAAACTACTTTCGGTGTTCTAACAAAAAATGTTCCTTGCGAAATTTTATTTTATAGCCTCAAGCAAAATATATCTTAATCCCGATTCTAACCCTTATATTAATTATAATAAAATAATCGAAATACTGTTCGGTCTATTGGGTAGAAAGCGGTTTCTTTTGCTGGATGCCTAAAGAATTGTGCCAGTAACTACGGTTACTGTTGGTGGTAGAGGTGTGTTTAACATAGTGTTGGGATTGGCAAGGAGCAAAGGGAATTATGCTGTTAATAAAGGAGATTATTTTTAATATAGATTAAGGTTAACGGGACAAGTTTCTCAGAATCATGAGTTACAGTCTTTTCACAGTTAGATTATCCTACAAAGGAAATCAACAAAACAGTTATCAACGAAAACATGGCTTTCTTCTGGTAAAAGCGACAAAACCCGAAGTGGACAAAAGCAAGAGGTAATTCTTCTTTAAGTGCTTTGAACTTTATCTTTTATTTTCATTTGTTCCTGGTTGAGTCAAGAACGGGCCTATTTATATTAATTTTGTGTACATGTTTTGAAGCAAATGGGCGGAAAACTATACTACTAAATGGCCAGAACATTATACTAAATGGCCAAAATAATGTCCTGGAAAAAAAATTATTTGGTTGATCGGATAATCAACCTACATGTATTGTTAATTATCGAGAAAAGGTCGAATAAAGTTCCACTATGTAAAAGAAATAAACGATTATTGCGTTGTTCTACATGAGTTTGTGGGTGCAAATAGTTTGTGTCATGCAGCCAACATCGTCGTGCAGTTTTTTCGTTCATACACCACCAGAGGCGCTCTTTTGGTGCAAATTTATTAAATAAACTTTTTTGGTTTTTTTCGTTTGTTTGTGTCACGTAGCGATTTTTTCATTTTTGTTATCGTTATATGAAAAGTGTTCTATTTATACTGTCATTATTTTCGTGTAATGTAGTTTGTTTCATGAAACCGTTGTGCAAATGTAGGAGTTTTTTCGTTTACGTTTGATGAATTTTTTTTGTTATGTGAAAAATGAAAATGTTCATATTCTATTACATACAGTCATCATTTCCATATTAAGAGAAAAGTCTCATACTGAGAGAAAAGTCATCATTTCCATATTGGGCAAATGTCAGTGACACTTCGAACCACGAGAAAAGCATATCATTTTTTGGTGCGCAGTCTGTTAGCATATTTTGGTACTCAGTTCGTCAGCATTTAATGAATTGATAGATTGCCTGTAGTAAATAAATATATAAAAGCTCTTTTACTGTCGTATTAATGACAAAAGTTTTTGACAAAGAAAACTTGTTTTCTCAATATACCCTTTTCATAAATTAACTACTGTTCAAAATGTCTGATCCTGTTCGTGCTAATTACGACCACTTAGACTATATTGAATTGCTATTTTCAATTAAATGCCCTTATCAATTAACTCTTTCTATCGAAGAATTAACTAAACCAGCTGCAAAAATCCGTGGCGATGCTGAACAACCACCACGGCCACAAAATAGTTGGATAATTTTTCGAAGAGACTATGAAGCGCGTTTACGTTTATTCAATCAACATGCTAAACAAAAAGTCAAAGAAACAGCAAAGGAATGCAGCTCAAAGTGGCGAACGCTATCAAGTGAAGACAAATATTTCTTCAAAATATTGGAGAAGATGGCTTATGAGAATCACAAAAGCTTATATCCTAATTATAAGTATAAACCAAAAAATATAAAAGGTTTAAATGCTAAGAAATGGGTGTTTCGCGAGCAAAAGAAATACACATTTACTTCGGTGCCCATGTCTAACAATTCATCTCCTCAAGAAGCAACACAAATCGTTAGGTCATCTTCGCACAATCATACCGCCATCACCACTTCAATATCCATTGATAACGCTCATCCTCCTACGATCAATGATAATAATAAAGCCGGAAATTCGATCGACGACGCGTTTAATAAATCATTGGATCAACTTCCTTTTTCATCTGGAAATAATGACGAATATACCGCCATCACCACTTCAACAACCATTGATAATGCTCATCTTTCTACGATCAATGCTAATAATAAATCATTGGATCAACTTCCTTTTTCACCTGGAAATGACGATGAATCTTTTATTATCAGTAATACCTCAAACACTAATAATTTGATAACACCGATATCTTTACCCACGTTAGAGTCACAGCCATTGTTTATCGCAGAATACGATTTATCAAATACCAATTTCGAAGATTTATTACATGAATACTTTTCTTAATCTTTTTTTTCAATTATACAATATGTAATTAAGTAACACAAATTTATGTTTGATAAGAGGTTTGAAATTTTAACACTTCATTAAATAGCACTAAGCATAAAAATAAGCTACTATAGATCCCTCGATAATTTTAAATTAACTATTTGATCATTTCTCGCAATTCAATAATTCGTTTATTCATTTGTTCCTTCGTTTAATTTAACAGTTTACTCTATTTGTTCTTTCGTTCAATCTGTTAGTTCGTTTTAATTTTCTAATTTGTTCTGTCTGTTCTTTTGTTTAGTCTATTAGTTCATTGGGTCATTTTTAATTTTTTTTACCAACGCTACTGCTTTAAATCCGTCTTTTTCTTTGTAAAATTCATCGTTCTTTATCGTCTCTTTCAGCTCAAGGAAATAAATGGGCTGCAATTCTGCAATAGATTTTTGCATATATGTGTTTTGCACTATGTCTATAATACATCATGATAGTTTAATTCGAGAGTCCATAAATGAGATCATTGTTTTCTAAGATACATGTTAATCGTGTGATGAACTGATCAGAATACGTTATCCAAAAACTAAGACAACCGTTACAAAATGTTGTTATGATTAATTAGAAGTTATGCGAAACTAATAAGATATAAAGTATATAAAAGAATTAGTTATCTTTGTTTATTTCGTCTACGTGGCGCTAGTAATGTCACACATTATAACATGTACTAAACATTTGTGGTGCCGAATTTATAATGGACCAATGAGAATAGAAACTAACAAGCCGATAAAATTCACTTATTTGAAATTTCGCGATCGAATTTTCGGCTTGATCGTAGCTAAGATTAGCATTATCAATGGTTGTTGAAGTGGCGAGTGTAGTGCGATTGGCTGATGTAGTGACATTCAAGTGGGCAACCTAACGATTTGTGTTGCTTCTTGAGGAAGCGAATTATTAGACATGGATACCGAAATACATGTGTCTTTCTTTTGCTCGCGAAAAATCCATTTCTTAGTATTGAGCTTTTTGCACTTTTTGGCTTATACTTATAATTATAATATAAGCTTTTGTGATTCTCATAAGCCGTCTTCTAAAATATTTTTAAGAAATATTTGTCTTCATTTGATAGCGTTTGCCACTTTGAGCGGCATTCCTTGCTGTTCCTTTGATTTTGTTTAGCGTGTTGATTGAATAAACGTAAACGCGCTTCATAGTCTCCTTGAAAGATTTGCAACTGGTTTAGTTTGTTAATTTTTCGATAGAAAGAGTTAATTGGTAAGGCATTTAATTGAAGTTGCAATTCAATAGTCCAAGTAGTCGTAATTAGCACGATCAAGAGAATCAGTCATTTAAACATCAAGTAAATTTATGAAAGGGTATATTTGAGAAGATAGGTTTCTTTGTCAAGGACCCTATTTCATTGTAAAAAGATAAAAATTTCTGTATAATATTTTTGTATAAGTTTTTTTATCAATTCACTGATATCCTTTACCGTTACTTTTTCACATGTACTATATACATTTAAAAAAATAATACTAATTATCGTTACATGCATACTTGCACAAAAAGTAACGACAATGACAAGAATGTTAATCAGATTTAATAGCATACATATGTGTATTCGAGCAGGTTAAGTATATATACATGGGTATTCGAGCTCAATTTATATTTAGCGCAAATAAGTAGATTTACCCTAAGCCAAAAATCCGGAAAAGATACTTCATTTGTTAAATGGGAAAACATGAAATCTTTGCAAGTATTACTTGCACACAAAAACACACTGTAAACATGAAATCTTTTATGCAAACATGAAGTCTTTTTACAAGAACATTAAATCTGATTGGCTAGTAAGCCCTAACCTATTTTTAATGTAACCATTTTTTGTCTTTTCGAACCTGCGAATTTTTCAACTTGACACACATTTAGGTTAAAAGATAACCAAATAAAGACAAGACTACGATTTTTCTCTTGTTTGCGTTGCATTCGGATTGGTTAAATTTTTATATTACACTTGATCTTGGTGGTTTACCACGTGATACTACCTGGTTAGTGGACGGGAAAGTGAGGTTGTGACTTGTGACTATATGAAAGACCAAATCTACTAACCTCACATGATCGTAATCTCCGAAATATAATGGCGTTCTATTTGGATAGAATCGTCATATTAACGCAGTAACCGATGCCATATTAACGGGATATCTTAAAATAATTTGATTTTTATAATAACTTGGTGTCCCTGGATAAAATAGAGTTGTCTAAGAAAGATATTTACAAGCGAGGAAAATGACATCGAAAGTAACAACCATGAATATTCAATCTCTTTTTGGCGTGGCGGGCAAAGTTGTGTTAGTGACGGGTGGATCGCGTGGGTAAGTTTAATACTTTGAAAGCGTATTTACGCTTTGGGATGTCAAATTAATTGATTATTCGGAAATCAACGTAAGTATCGGCCTAATGATCGCGCGAGGATACGTCGAGAATGGGGCAAAGGTCTACATTTCTTCGCGATCAGAGAAGGATTGTGATCGGGCAGCAAAAGAATTGACAAAACTAGGTAAACTTGGCATATAAAAACTAAAAATTCAACCATTACAAAACCAAGAAACATCTAAATAGAATTAAAAAATGTAGGTCCAGGAGAGGCGGTCAGCATTCCAGCAGACCTACAAAAACTTTCAGAAGTAAAACGATTGGGATCGGAACTGAAGCAACGTGAAGAAAGTGGGTGCATTTATTATGTCGAAAAAGATCTATCTCGTTCCCCATTTACCTTCTTTATCTTCTTAATAGAGTTACATGTGTTAATCAATAACGCTGGGGCTACCTGGGGTGCTAAATTTGATGAGTATCCGGATGAAGCGTTCGAAGTATGTCAAAATTCTCGTGTTTTTTATCTTGTTAATTTATAAAGAACTTTCGTTAATTTTTGATGTGATCAATTTTGTTCTCCATAATTGTAATCTAGAAAATCATCAATTTGAATCTAAAACGCGTATTCAGTCTAACGCAAGAGTAATTGAGCCTCCATAAGTGTTCATAATTAGGGTAAAATGATTATAATATTAAAATGAATTTTCGATTTGATGACAGATTACTTCCACTACTGGAAAAATCTGCCACACCATTAGATCCAGCACGCGTGATCAACATCGGATCAGTAGATGGTAAAAAAGCCACCTTTATATTCTTGTATTTTTTCCTTTTTGCATGCTCAAGTCGTCACCTCTTAAAAAACAGGAATCAAGGTTCCGTTATTAGAAACCTACGCTTATTCCGCATCAAAAGCCGCATTACACCATTTGACGCGCGTGTTTGCTGGTCAACTCACCGCGCCTCGACTGGTAACATTCAACGCAATCGCTCCAGGACCATTCGACACAAAAATGATGGCGCACACGCTGAAAACAATAGGCGATGTTATCAAGGATAATAATCCGTTAAAGAGGATCGGGTCACCTGAGGATATTGCTGGCACTTGTATTTATTTGTCGTCGCGTGCTGGGGCTTATACAAATGGTGCTTTGATTGTGGTGGATGGTGGAACAGTTGTGAGTCCACCACGTTCAGTGTTGTGACTTGATTATTTTTAATTTGATTTGCCTATATAATATTTATATTTAATCTCTACAAGTGATATAATAATTTATTGTAAAAAGTACAATAACGCATATATATATATATATATATATACACGCAAAAGATAACCGAAGTGACTGACTAAACTCTCTAAATCTCAATCATAAAGTCATTTTTTTCACTGGCAATATAAGCCTCTCATTTCTCTTGAAGAAATCAACTAACACTGTGGCGGTCCTATCGGGTGCATCCTCTTGTACCATATGACCTACTTCGGGCATTACGTGAAGTTGATATTTTCCTAAAATCAAAAGATAAAAAACGTGAACATTTTTTGCATGTATCCGAATATAATTTCTAAGGAAGTACCTTGCATTTGGGCTATGGTCAGAGTTTTGTCTAGCCGATCAGTGCCTGATCAAAAATAAAAATATCCGTGCAAAATGAATATAATCAAAAATGAAAAAATAATCAATAATTCTTCAATTACCAGCCAATATAAGTAACTTTGCTGCATTCGCAGATAAGAATTTATCCGACATTCCCTTAAACCATTCTTTAGATAAACAAAAAAAAAAAGGTTAAGGTATGTACATATAAATATAAATTGCTCTTAAATTTCCACCAGGTTAACTACCTTCCCAATATTGTTGTGTAGCCTCAAGCTTTGTCCGCCACACATATTTCTTTCCGCCACTCTGATCTATCTCTTCAATAACCAATGACGGGACAGATATCCTGGCAGAAGCTAAATTATGAATGGTGCCGGATTTTACACTAATCCCAAACAATCAATTAACTTGTTATTAGATCGTTCTTTTTTGTACGGGTAGTATTTATTATTTTTGGGATTTATCTGGTTCTTACTTCCACTCTATAGCATGTTCTACGGATTGAAATTCGTTTGGCCGTTTTCTTAAGTAATCATGCATTCCTGATAGCGCTTCCATAGCTGATCCTGAATATTTATTTAGTCAAATATTATATAATTTTAAATTGCGATCAAGATAAGATAAATTATATTAATTAATATATATATATATTTATATAGATAAATACCCTCAACTACATCTAAGACAGCAACACAAGTCACAGATGGTAATAGATGTTTTGATGCAGCATGCGCAACTACACATCCGCCCATGCTAACAAAAATCAAAATCCATTTTAAAATCAATTCTTGAAAAATCCAAATCACCAGAAATAGTTCGCACCTATGACCAATCAAGAAAATGTCATGCTTCTTCAACTCCTCTTTACTATACACCAAATTCAACACATTCACCAGATCTTCAGCTAATCGATCTAATGAAAGATTAGTGTCATCTGAAGTACGTGTAAATCCTATAATCATTATTATTTAATAAATTTTAATATTGTTTTACTTCATACAAAATGACAAGATATAATCACACAGACACACACACACCATGTCCACGACAATCATAAGCTAAGATCGATGCGGTGCCTCCCATTTCCCGTCTAATATTTGACGCGCAAAGTGCGAACGAAAGTCCCGAGTAGCCTGCACCATGGTGTAGCACAAATATCGGGCCAGTGTTATCTTTGGTAGCAGGTGCTTCGTAAACTCTAAATATGTGAAGAATACGCGTTCTAGATAGTCAAGGTTTTTCTATCTAAAAAGGCTGAATCCTTTTCTTGAAATGGAGTAAGAAATGAGATAAAAGGATATATCCTCAGTTCCAGGTATTTTGACATCTCGTGAACAGACGAAACAAGTGTCCCAAGGTACTGGCGAGTAATTTTTTCCACCGCGCGGGGTAAACTTTCTATCAGCATGAAATTAATAACTAAATTCGTTAAGAGCTTAAGACGTTGTAAATGCGAACGTGAACCCAATTTACTTTTTTGCAATCGAATTAGTTTCAAAAGTATCTTCCTCTTCTATTACTTCTTCATAGTCATCTTCACGCGGAAGACGTGGTGGTAATGCATTCTTGTTCTTGAATAATCCTTTTTCAAGAGATGACATTGATAATTATGTAACATGCATGAATACTAGCCAGTTTATTTATATCTTTTCTCGTGGTAAATGACCCTTTAATTTATCAAAAAATGGTCTAGTGTAAACAGGACGACGCGAGATCATAATTGAAGATCCACTTTACTAAAAAAGAAGATTGCGCGCGCACGGTTTTTTTGTGTTTAAAACAACTCGCGTCAATGATCCTCTGACGTAAGATACGTAAGATACGTTTCATATCAATCAGAGTAAAAACATCAGAAGGTATTTATTCCTGATTGTTCTTAAAACTTGAACTTTTTTACTAGCATGGTGATTTTTTTAATGAACTGATATTCAAAGTATCCCTGGCATGTTATTAAAATCTACACGAAGGTCATTTCGAGAAATCTTTCGATTTTTTGATGCCTCATTTTATCCAATTTTGAATTTAGAAAGAGTTTCGATTGTGTTCCCAACATATGACTAAAAGATTACATCTTTTTTCTCTTCATGACAAATCGACAAACCTCTGTCACATTCAAATTTGATCGCTTTCATATGTCAGTTGCATCACTGCAGTTTATCAACATCGCGTGTATAATAACTTCTCGAGTAATAGACAATGTATGATACTGTAGAATTTAGTAACTCATTTTTTTCACTTGTTGATTTTCGAATAAACTTTCGGGTTTTACGTGTTCAAAAAAATTCATTTACTTGAGGATTGCAAATATGTCTGCTGTGGTGTGTACTTTACCGTTAACATAAACATCTAAGAAAAAAAAGTCGATATATAAGACAAGGCTCTTTTTAACCACAATATTATATATATATAGTCACGTATAGCTCAGACGCTGAGGTACTTTGCCACAGCGTTCTTTTGTTACGTACTGGAAGTAGCAACTTCATGTTGGCGGGTAAATTTCTCACACTTTGAAACTTGATCCTACGTTATTTTTTTTTTAACTAAGGCGTAAGGATTAACTTTTAATTTCATTCCAATAGACCCTTCGATATAAGTTACGAAATGCGAGAACACCTGCTGATCAACTACGGAGTGACTTATGGCATGCAAAAACATATAAAGAGTGGGCGGCTAAAGCTCATAAACTAGACCTGTAAGTTTTGAATTCAATAAATTTTATTCTATTCCTATTATTCAAATCGAGAATGAATTTGCTAAAACAAAATCCTTTTAAAGGCTTTTAGGTAATTTGATATATAGGATGAAAAGATTGAGTTTTCATCGTTTTTTAAAGAATTAATCATTTAAAATGAAACTTGTTCAGGAAACGATGCATGGAAAGAAGATCCAAAGTCACCTTATTATGATAGCGAATTGATAAAGTCTCGATTAGATCATCTAAAACAAGTACGAATGAATAATGATGTGACAGACATGATCTATTTACTACGATCAGGTAAATGAATGCATCAATTAATATTGAATTGATTCTTCGTGCTTTTTATTGACACCCACTTTTATTATAGGCTTGCTACGAAATTTGGGTGGATTGAATGACCCAAAATTATTTGAACGATCATATTTAGGGTAATGCTTATATTTTCCTGACTGTAAAGATTTTTGAGGTTTTTTATTTTATTTACTCTAATTGACTCTCAGACTCTGATGTAGAACCAAAAAATTAATAGAAGATTACACCCAAGAAGTAGTACGCCAGCTCGAGTATATTGGCGACACAAATTTCAATGATTTACAGCCTCGATCTAAAATTGATTTTTATTATGAGACGCGACAAAGTTTTGGGTGCACTGCGCTAGTGCTTTATGGTGGCGCTACTTTCGGTAAGCTACAAAAAGGATCATGAATTTTTTTTCCTAGTAGACAATCGTCAATTTTAATTGTTCACTTCTTATTTAGGTCTTTACCATTTGGGAGTTTGCAAGGCATTAAATGAACATGGATTATTGCCAAGAATTATTAGCGGAACTGCGATCGGTGCTTTGATTGCTGCTCTTGTTTGTATTCACACAGACGATGAATTACCGGTATGTGCTATGATTAAATTAGTTTAAAAAATAGATCTATGATGTTTACTGATCTATTTGCTAATGCTTCCCTTCCCTTTAAATAAATTTAATTATTAGTCTGTTTTTAAACCCGATGGCATTGACCTTGGTGCATTCAGCAAAGTTGGCCAAAAAGGAAACATCCAACGAAAAATTAGTCGATTCTTGAAGCATGGTATTTTGAAATCTTCACTATCACTGTTCTATGTAAAAAATGATCATTATATTCCTGGCGATTGATCTATTGATTTTTAAAAAAAATGATTGTTAAATCATGAAAGGTTATCTCATGGATGTTAAGGTTTTGGAAGAATGTGTCAGAAGCAATGTCGAGGATCTCACTTTCGAAGTATGATGTTCTATTCATTCATTACTTTTCTATACATTATATATTAATGATGATTCTCTAATGAAATTAGGAAGCGTTTGCAAGAACAAACCGAATTCTCAATATTACTGTCTCATCCGCAAGGAAATTTGAAGTGCCTCAACTTCTCAATTACTTGACAGCTCCAAATGTCGTAAGTATTTAAAAGAGACAAAGATAACTTAGATTCGATGCTAGTAATTTTGATCACAATTCAATTATAATAGTTGATACGCAGCGCAGCTCTTGCTTCGGCTGCAATGATGGGTCTCTACAGTAGTGTCGAATTGCTGGCCAAAGATAAAACTGGCGCTATTGTGCCTTGGGCACCTACGGGTAAGTTAATTTTCCTGCTTTATTATATTATATTATATGAATGATTCATTATATTTATATGTTTCTATCTCTTTTTGATTAGACGTCAAATGGAAAAAGTGGACTGATGCTGTTCCCTCAGAGAGGTAAAGACTCTTAACCTGGTTCGATTAAAAAAGTTTTTGAACAAAAAAAGTTTAAAAAACAATTTTATATGTTCTAATAAAAATCACAGCGAATCTCCATTCCAAAGAATTACTGAATTATTCAACGTGAATCACTTTATCGTGTCCCAAGCGAATCCGTACATTGTCCCATTCATGCCACAAGAACCAATGTCACGAACCGCAAACATTTTGTACAAATGTGGTCATTTTATCTCGTCCGAATTTAGACATCGGATATTGCAGGTTAGTTATGTCGTAATTTCCGTTGGTAATTCTTCAAATATTAACTAACCTCTTTTTTATAAGTTGGAGCATATGCGGTTAATTCCAAAAATACTTCGAGGCATGGTTGACGATAAAGTATCAGGAAACGTCACTATAGTACCACATCTCGCTTTTAAGGTGAATAATTCATAATGGAATTGTACTGTCGATAATGAAAAAAGATGATACCAATTTTATTGACGTTTTTTTATTAATAGGACTTTAAAGAGCTTTTCTCAAATCCGACTGCCGGTTCTTTAGATTACTGGATTCAGAAGGGCGAACAATCAACTTGGCCAGTATTAGCATTAATCAGAAATCGGTGCATGATAGAGCTGGCTCTGGATCGGAGTAAGAAATCCTATTTGGCTATTTTGTTACCCGAGAGATTGTAATTATTTAATAGATTAATTAAAACTTGGATTTTTTTCTATTCTAGCTTATATTAAAGTTAAAGCCGCAGCATCGAGTGAACGCGTAGTTCAGCATGAGCCGAATGATGCCAGGGAAAGAAATGGACCGAGAAAGCGAACAAAATCTATGCATTAATTCACCTTTTAAAAATCCTTTAGAATAATATGCGACATTCTGCCAATCATTAGCAACCGCTTTAAATCGATACATAATATAATCACGTGTAGAAAAAAATTGGTTTACGACTTCATCTTGAAGGATTAAAAATATCACGTTTTACGTTTTATAGAAAGCTCAACATGAAATATCGAAGTTTGTAGAATATCTGGAATCCTAACTCATCTTTCTTGTTCACCAGATAAATTGCTATCACAAGGTGATTGTAGTCCTCATATAGTATCGCAGAGCGTAATAGATAGAACTCTGATATTTGAATACAATGAAAATTACAAAAACTTTTAATAATGAGATGAACAATCAGTAAATTATCCATTATTGATTTTTATTATCAGAAAACGTTCAAGATCCCAATCATAAATTATCCATAGCACAATTAATTTATTAATAATTGAATACCCAAAACTGCAAATTCTTTCTCGTTATAAATTATTCCCAAAGTGATTTACGCTGCTTCAATTTAGTCGTCTTTTCATTTTTATCAGACAGCTTTTTCTCCTCTTTATCCATGCGAGCTAACGCTTTTGCCAACGACTGATTCTGTCGTTTTTTCCCTTTCGTGGTGATTGTTTTTCGCTTTTTTATCGTTCTACGTTGTAGTGATGTTGGAAGTTTATCGGCGCCTTGTTTAGTGCGAAGTTGTGTTACAACTGGCGGATAAAGATGCGGTTTTTCGTTGGATCCTGGTAAATAATTGCAATCATCTAGTAACTTACTTGAATTTGATAAAGTCTAAAAATTATAATTCTATGATTTACTTTTTTTTGGAATTGACCATGAATCCACATCCATGGATTTTTTTTGAACTGCGGATATCTGATCTATTTGCATTAGATTTGGTTGAAACCGCTCTGCTCAAAGTCGTCAAAAAAAAATCCATTTTAAAGATACATGAGAGAGATAAATACAAAATCCAAAATAAATTTCATTCCACTCACTTGGTTTACCCATGCTGGATGCGTGTTGTTGGGTAGAAAAGCGAATGTGGCAGAAAATCCGGTAATTCGATGATAAGAGGTACTGCAAAAGGAAATCGATCACGTTTTCACTCATTTAAGAAAAAACGCTTTTCTCACGCTTATTTAATTCTCCGTTAAACTAACTAATATGTCAGCACGAACTCACGAGCCTAGGCTGCAGGAACACTTGGAAGGAGGTCCGTGGGCCTTAATAGAGTCAGATCCAGGTAAGGCAGTTTAAAAAGCTGTACTCCTTTTTTTTTCATGCAGCAAAAAAAGTTCTTTTAGGTTCTACGTTGCACAATACGAATCCTTAAAATTTTTGCAATGCTATTTTATATGTATCTTAAGGAGTTTTCACCTCGTTATTGCAAGGACTTGGTGTAAAGGATACCCAAGTAGTCGATGTATACTGGGAACTTGATGATAAAAATGAGTGGGAAAGCGTCGGGTAAATTTATGCCCATATATCTATTCGATGAAATATTCCGATCATTGATGAAAAGTTTCATCATTTTGTTGTGTTTGATAACATAAATAGCAAAGTGTACGGATTAATCTTCCTATTCAAGTTAAGCATGGAGATTGATAAAAGCGGCGAAGAGTTTGACGATGACGTAGAATTGCTGCAAGTATATTTCGCTAATCAGGTAAGAAAGAACGATGCTGCGTATTATGATGTCTCGTCATCCTCAAACGTAATTTCCTATTCGAATTAACGGATTATTCAACTTGTAAAGGTGATTGATAACGCCTGCGCAACGCAAGCCCTTTTGAATATTGTCCTGAACTGTAATCAAATCGAACTCGGAAATGACTTGAATCAATTCAAAGAGTTCACGAGAGATTTCAAGCCGCCAGTACGTGACATTATCATCATCAAGAAATTTATTATTAGATTTACTCAATTTTTTCTAACACATTGCTTTGTTTATTAGCTGAAAGGTCTGGCCATGACAAACACCAATAAATTTCGTGAAAATCATAATCGTTTTGTTAGGTACCCTGAATGTAACAATCAAAGTACAAAAGAAAATCGCGCATTGTGTCTTGACATATATATTATAAATTAACAGGTTCGAAGAGGATCTCGACCTGATAGAAATGGAAAAACCTAAAAAGAAAAGCAAAGGAGGGAATGCGGAGGAATATTGGGAGGCGGAAAATGATGATGTGTTCCATTACATTGGTTATGTGCCGGTAAATGGAAGCGTGTTTGAACTTGATGGATTAGCGCGTAATCCACGGAAAATAGGTAAAATCTATTTTTCAGCATGTTCCCCAAATTACTTTTTTGTAAGTATTTTGGTTTTGTGAAAAGGGGTAATCGAAGGCGACGATTGGATAGAAGTCGTAAAGGATTCTATCAGGAAACGATTGGAAAGGTCAGTATAATCTTATCTTTATCACCGCTTGATTGTTCCCCTTTTACCTCTTTAAAAATTGCGGAACTTTTCATAAAACGATCAATTGCATTCAAATGTAAAAAGGTATCAAAGCGAAGGTATCGAGTACAACCTAATGGCTGTCGTCCATGATCTTGAAGTCTACAATCGTGAAAAAGCGTGCGAGAAAATCATAATTAAAAGAACATTAGATCGTCGACTGGTTGAACTTGATCCAAATTGGAGAGCACTTAACAACATTAATCAAGTAATATTACTTATTTGCTTATCCGGAGGGAATCAGTTGTTTATTTTCATGTCATGATCAGTTAACCTTTGATTCTTCTTTCTTCCTATCTTTGATGGGTAACCATTAATCTTTAGGTATCCCGAGAAACGCCATTAATTCAAAACCTTGAACTGAAAATGCTCAAGAAACCACGCGTGGCCGCCGAAATTGAAGAGATCAAATCCATGAAAGAAGTGAATGAGTTATTAGAAAGGAGAAACCTGATAACTCAACAAATTCGTCAAGCTATAATCAATGAGAAACAAGCACGTGAATCAAAAGAACAAGCCGAGGTAAAAGTTCGTTCGTTCGTTCGTTTTCTTAAGATTTATTTGATATCAAATCTTGATCTTTTTTATATTCCTTACATAACCATAATATCATAGGCGGAAAACAAACGCCGAAAATTTAATTACGTCCCGTTCATTCAAGAATTTCTCAAAATTCTTGATGAACGTGATGAACTGGACGATCTCCTCGATCAATACAAGTATCGAGGAGAAGATGGAGCGGACGACGATGACGATGATATTGATGGTGGTGATGGCGACGAGGAAGATGATGAAGGTTTTGAAGAAGAATAAGAAAGAGGTGGTGATGGTGAAGTGAGAAAAATCAAGGGTTAGAGAAGGGTGATGATGCGATTTTTTTTTTTTGATAATTTAATAATAATATTGTAATCAATAATTGTTGAACAAACTATTATCATTATCATTGTTATTATTAAATTATTATTGTTTTTTATAAATAAGGTCCACGTCTTGTTCAATTAATACATGAAAAGTTTTATGCAAGGAAAAAAATCTCGCGATTATTTATTAGCATCTAATAATGCTGTGAGTACGTGAATGAGCCATTAATTTAATAATGAAGGAAATAAGATATTAGAGAAACAAAAGTACAGCGATAATTTCACACAATATACAATTATAAAAATCACAAATGTCATACACACTAATAAATAAATGAAAATGAAAACAAAAAGCTAATAAAATACATACAAAAAACAATTAATTTATTATCGATCAACTTATTTGTTTTTTCCTATTTCTACTCCAACAGTAATCTAAACCTTTCTTGAATCTCATTATGAATTTTTTGGTATCGATCACGAAGAACTTCTTCCCCATCTGCTGGATCCTATAATTTTTTTTTCGAGAGAAGTAAGATTATAATTCAATTAAATCCACCACAATTTTAAAATTAATCGATAAGAACGAAAAATACCTCAAACTTCATAGAACTTAATTTATACAACAAATCGCCCATTTGTTCACGTATCTTTGCCCACGTTATTTCATTGTTTGTGACTTCGACAGCGTGTGTGGCTGCTGTGTAGAAGCCGATCATGTTTTTGAGTAGCCAAGTGGTCTTTATTTGTTTATCGTTATCAATTCGTTAAAAAAAATCAAATACAGATTATTAGCGGTAAGGTTAGGTAAATGATTATTCTTGATCATGTCAAATACCTTGTAGAATGGACAGAATCGATCATAATTAGAATAACCATTTTGTTGAAGGAAATCATCTTTAATGATTCTTGCTATCTCTAGTGTGATCTTATCAGCCTCACCAAGAGCACTCTTGACAATGAAAAATAATAAAAATCATTTAATCTTTAGTAATTCATAAACGAACCAAATATCTACTCAAAAGAAAGATCACCTTTCCAACAAGCTGTACAATCTCTGACAAATCTTCCTCCTTTTGCAGGATTTCTTTAGTCTTATCACGCAGCGCAATAAACTCAGGTTCTTTCGACTCGTAAAAGCTTTCCAACACTTTAAGATATTTCGAGAAACTGAGCGACCAATTTACTGATGGGAAATGTTTACGCTGCGCGAGCTTTTTGTCGAGACCCCAGAATACTTGAACGATACCAAGTGTTGCTGAGGTTACGGGATCGGAAAAGTCACCTCCTGGTGGGGAAACACTGTTTGGTTTTATTGATTCAAGAGGAAATTAAGGATTATTTTATAGATGATGTCGTAAATTTTAGAAATGTGCTCGGTAGTGTTAATATACAAAAGGATACGCCCCAACAACAGTTACACTTCCTTCACGTTTAGGATTTCCGAGGCACGTAACTTTTCCAGCACGCTCATAGAAGGAAGCTAAACGAGCACCTAAATACGCTGGATACCCACTATCTAAAATTATACACGAAAATAAATTAAACACACTCCCTCAGAATTAAAAAAAAATGCAAAACTCGTGAAAAGATTGGTTATTCACTAACCAGCAGGCATTTCAGCTAATCGTCCCGAAATTTCACGAAGAGCTTCAGCCCAACGTGAAGTTGAATCTGCCATCATGGCAGCGTTCTTGCCTTGATCACGGAAATATTCGGAAAGTGTGATTCCTGAAATAATTTTTATGAAATCGATTTCCACAAAAGGGATTCAACCATTTTTCGTTTTAAATATTATTTTTGCTCTTACCAGTGTAAATAGATGCTTCACGAGCGGCGACCGGCATGTTAGAGGTATTAGCCACCAATGTTGTACGTTTCATAATAGATTCGTTGCGACCTTCCACATTAATAGTAAGCTTATATCACCGGGAGATAATATTAATTTAAGATAAATCTTTGAAAAAATAATAAATCATTAATTCAAAAATCTTACTTCTGGGAAATCCATTAATACTTCAGCCATTTCGTTACCACGTTCGCCACTATTTTACATAAAAACGGAGCGCATATAAATAATATATCTTATAAAAATATCAATATAAAAGAGAGATTAAAAATTGATTATGTCAAAAACACTCACCAACCAACATAAATAATAATATCAGAATTGGAGTACTTTGACAACGATTGTGAAATAACTGTTTTTCCGCACCCGAAAGCGCCAGGAATAGCAGTCGTACCACCCTGCACACAACTATTAAGAAAACATCATCATCAATAACCAATGATACGTTTGCGTGGATGTGAGTAAAAACATGCAATTCAAACTACTCACGGAAACAAAGCATCCAACACACGTTGTCCAGTAAGCAACGGGTAATTTGCAGCTAACTTTTCGGTGACAGGGCGTGGTGATCGAACCGGCCATAATTGCAACATGGTGTGCTTTGATGTCTTTCCTTCAAATTCTGTTTCTAGAACCACATCCTACATATTAATAATAATTCAATGCAATTTTAAAATTAGCTGGATCACAATGGTAGTCGTTAACGGAATTTTATTTTCAACCGTCTTTTTAGATTTTTGACGCATGCTTACTTCCAATGTATACGACCCAGCTTCCGCAATATGCGTAATAGTGCCAAGAGCCTTAGGTGGTAAAAGTATCGAATGCCTACGTAGCAACGAGTTTTCGTAAATCTCTCCATAGATATCACCACCGGTTACATGATCACCAACCTAAACGATCATATTTTTAGCAACATCATGAAAAATAAAAAAAAATACTTCGATTAATTCAATACTCAACTTTAAAACTAGGCTGGAAATCCCATGCTATCTTTTTATCTAAAGCAGGTGTAGCAATTCCACGTGGTATGTAAATACTATCTGATATTTCACGAATTGCCTAATTAAGTAAAACATCTAATTAGTAAATAAATGAATACATCAAGAGTATGATATAACGCTAATACACAATTATTAACATGCGATACTAAAAGGAAAAGCTCACCTTGAGTGGTCGTTGGATTCCATCATAGATATTAGACATCAAACCTATTTATTACAAAGAAACATAAAAGCCACCATTTTTTTTTCAGTAAAGCATATTAGCATTAACACATAATTAAAATGTCATAAAAATGTTACCGGGTCCCAATTCAACAGATAACGGTTTTCCCGTTTTTAATACTGGATCGCCTACTTCTAACCCAGCTGAAAAAATTGAAATAGATCCAAAAAATGATTATCTCGACTTCTGACTTATATAAGCATAGATTTTCGGCAAATAATCAATTACCAGTTTCTTCGTATACTTGAATCGTAGCTTTATTACCGTCAAGACGAATAACTTCTCCCACTAGTTCTTGGTAACCTACACGGACCTAAAAAAAAATCCAAATCCAAACTTTAATAGCTTCTTTCTCCCTCTTTATCAGAGATCAATAAAAAAATTAATTTCCAACAAAAGAAATCAAAATCAAAGATTTTCTAATTGTTTGTAGATCATCTTTCGAATTACTTACCAATTCGTACATAGCCGATCCGTTCATTTGTTCGGCAACCACAACTAAATAATAATCATATTTTAGTGAGTGATTTCTTGGAAAAAATCCATTTAATAGAGTATTGATATCAACTCCCTTCTCATTTTTTACACTTTTCATTAAACAGCTCAAATATTTTCGTGAATCAAATAAAAATATTTACCTGGCCCGGACACCGCGAACACATAGCCAAAATCTTTTTCTCTTTCCGCGTCACGAATTTTGGGTAAGTCACTTTTTGCATTATCTAGTGCCCCTGCCTTGTAATATATTTAAATACATAACAACGAGCGTTAAAAAAATGTGAACTTTCTTTTTTTGCTGAAAAAAGAAAAAGATATTACCATTTTTATTAATTCTTATTTATCTTTGCTGATAAATATGTCAGAAATCAGAAATGCTGGAGTTATCGTTTCTTTTTTATTAAATACAGGAAATCAATCTCGAAAAAAGCGATCGATCTTGTGATCTTCTATGTCTCAAAAATCTATGTTGCACAGACGATTATCTCATCAAAGAAAAAAACTATAAGAACATGATATAACATATCTAGCATTGCATTATTAAATTAAAAAATGTCCGAGGAAATAGCAGCGGCAGCAGCGGAAGCAGCAACACCCACAACAAGCGTACAACCACGTTCACCACGGGTAGAGATTGAATTTTGTACACAATGTCGTTGGTACGTATATATATATATATATATATATATATATGCACGCATATGAAATATATATGAGACGAGTACCGCGTCATTCATTATCACGAGTGATTATCAATATGAAACAGGTTGTTACGCGCTGGTTGGATGGCCCAAGAGCTTTTTGTCACATTCTCTGACAAGCTTGGAGAAGTGGCATTAGTCCCTGGTGTAAACGCTGTGTTTCGAGTACTGATTAATGGAGGTAGTAGTGGTTTCAAAAGAATTGGGAATCTGTTAAGTGAAAAAAGAAATGTCAGTTAGCTTATTCATTGGTTCATCAACAAAGAATTGATATGGGATCGAAAAGAAAAAGGACGATTTCCGGAATTACCAGAATTGGTGAGTGCTCTTTATCCATGCTTTGGTATTTCGAATTTTTTTTGTAATTATTTTCGAAAAATTAGAAACAACTCGTTCGTGATCGAGTTGCACCTGATATGAAGCTTGGACATAGCGATGTAAAAGTGGTGGAAAAATAAACCACCATGGCATGCAAGATAGAAATGGAGGAAAATTACATAGAATGGTGAGATAAATTCTCTTTCGTATCATATCTAGATTCGCAATGTTATATATTATACACATTGGTGGTGAATGGGTCAAATTTTAAGACTATATAAATTATGCTTGACACCATTTCAAAATTTTCAAAATTTTCAGTCCCCCAAAAAGGAAATATTAATTTTTAATTTGATTTCATTTTAATCTAATTTCGTTATAATCTATCACATTGATTTCTTATTTAATGATGAATAGAAGAAATGAAACGCAATCATATATTTTTTTTATCATCGTCATCATTCTCATTATTTATCATATTTCTATTACTAGTATTACTTTCGCTATTATCACTGTTATTAACTAATACCGTACCAATCACTATCAACAGTGCACCTAGCCACCATTGCGCTCGTAGCTCTTCGCTGAATATTAATTTTCCAAGAATCGCCTTATTTAAGATTAAAAATAAAGTTAAATTTCTCACTTGCAATAAATGTAACTAGAAGATAAAATTACCGTCATGCAAAAATTCATAGCACTATTGACCACTGTAACTTGCACCGAAGAACTGGACGCGTTCAACGCTTTCGTAAAGAAAGTCCACATTAACGCGTTACATAGGAATATTAACGCAAAACAAAGCATTCGGATTGGGTAGATTATCTATCATGTGCATATATGCGCGATGAACGCAAAGATCAATGGACTTGTTTACTATACTATATACTTTTCGTCTGCGTACATACCCCAATCTCACTATCATCATCCTTTGTACATCCTAATATGAGAAACTCTTTCAGAGTACTCCCACATAGATATTCGGCAAAAAATTTTGTCCGCGTATCAGTGAATAACTTTGCGAATACCGAAGCTAAAGCTGCAAAAGATCCAGAGAGTATTGACAATGGTAGGAAAAACGATATTGGTTTTTTTTTTGTAGACATTTATTTATTTTCTCTGTGTACACTTATCGAATGCATCTAGTATTTTCTATTTCATTACGCATATCTTCACCACATTTGGACTATTTTCTTTTAATTTTACATTTACCTACCAAATACGCGCGTTGAGAATACGAGAGGAAAAAAACATGACGACACAAGGCGGGTCAAAGACAACTCATTTACCACCACCGCTAACAGAGCCAAAACCCAATCCAGGTGAAGGGCACATTATTTGTGAACTATCAAAGTGCAGTGTAAAGCCAGTATTTTCCACGTATCGTGCTTCATATCCTTTAAAATTTATTTCTCCACGTACTCACTCACCTCACTTGGCAGCCGTTTATCTTTTGACTTATGGCGGAGGACTGGTATCGGGTGACGTGATCTCTGTGAAGGTAGAGTGCTTGGAGGGAGTTAATTTAATGCTACTTACTCAAGGTTCAACAAAAGTGTATAAAATGCGAAATTTAGGACAGCAAAGACACAGCGATAGTGTGGTTTTCAAGGAGACTAAAGAAGCTACTATTGAATCAGACACTTCACCAAAGACAACGATATCATCGTCGTCATCAATAACACCTACACAGCAAAAACTTTATGCGCGCATTCACAAAAATTCCCTCCTACTTCAACTTCCAGAACCGACAACATGTTTTCGCGACTCGATGTTCACGCAGCGACAAACATTCACGTTGGAAGATGAAACCGCGTCAGTCGTATGTCTAGACTGGTTTACAAGTGGTCGCATGTCACGCGGTGAAAAGTGGGAATTTTTGCGATATGAATCTGGTGTCGATATTCTTATGGAGGAGAAATTGGTGTTTCGTGATGTGGTCTCGTTGGTTCAACATCATCCCAACCCCAATCAGAATCAGACCACAGTCTCTTCTTTTGACGAGATTACGCATAATTTAATTAAAGATCGGCTAGAGCCGTATCAATGCTACGCAACTTGTGTGATTTATGGACCGAGAGTTAGGCAGTTGATGCGACATGTACTTGAAGAATTTGATTTGATTGTCGTGCATAAATCGACGAGAATGCCGGAATTAATTTGGTCGGCTTCTGTATTATCATCGAATAGCAGCACCACCAGTGTTAATCAAAGTAATGGTAATAGCAATGATGGTGATAAAGAGAATCACTTGAGCGGTCTGGTTGTTAAAGTGGCAGGAACCACCACCGAAATGGTCAGAAATTTTTTGTGTACTGTCGTGTTAAAAGGGTTAGATGATATTGTTGGTGATGATCTTTTTACGCGTGTTATTTAACTTATTTTTTTTTTTGCTTATCCTTCACTTATACATGAATTTTTTGATCCCAACCCCCCCCAAATAACTAATATTATTTTTCATTATTAAGTTATTATTTCTAATCTGTATACGTGTATTTCTTGTGGGAACCTAGCCAAAAACAAAAGAATTTCGATCGAAAAAAAAAATTACTAGTCAAAATAGAATAAAACAAAAAACGCGAGAAAATAATGATAAAAAAACCGTTTAATTTACAAAATAAAAAAAAAATCAATCAACTGTCACCCCTTTTGTTCGTAAATCATCTTTTGCCTGATTTATTTCCTGCAAATTTCAAAAAATTACAATCTCAATAAGATGATTCTAATATATACACGCAAGGTGCACACAAATCATATTGAATTTTACCTCCATTAATTCATGATAAGCCTCTTCACAATCCCGAAACTTGTATACATGATATCCAATATTTCCCAACGAGTATGCACCAAATGAGACTAACACCCACCATGGAAACTTTTGATTTAAAAAAAGAAATATTTTATTATCCCCCAACTTTAATAGAATCAAATCACGTAAAAAAAATACTCCAACGCAAAAAGTCTCAACTTAAACACCCTCGCATCATCCCATGATAAATTAAAAAAAATCATTTATTTATACCACAGTCAAAATCTCCTCTTTAATGATAGTCGGCGTCGGTATCACGCCAAGCAGTAAAACAAAGTAAATTATACATGAAACTCCAAGAAATGTAAATGTTTCGGTGGCTTTTGTCATTTTTTCTTATATTTATTGACTTGTTATATTTTGAAGTTAATCAGCTATTGATTTTTCTACATATAAGTGATTATTTGGTCTAGAAACAACAATATTTCGAAATGAAAAAATTATTATAGATTCTATGTGTGTCAAAAATTATTAAATAAAGCTAGATTGACATTGGATAGATTGAAACATTTCCGCCCAATTAAATTTTATTGTAATGTTGGACACATATACATATATTTTCGAAATTAATATATCTTTTGGGTATGCATTGATAACTTTACACAATAACTGAAAAATAATTGCATGCAACAAGATAATTCATAAAGCAAGCAAGCAAAAACAAAAAGGAACAGATAAATTTAATCGGAATCGGAACTGGAAGAGCTTGAGCTTGATCCACTTCCAAAACCGCCGAATCCATGTTTTTTGTGTTTTTTATGTTTTTTATGCTTGAGAGCAGAGCCAATTAATAGTCCAGCCGCCTATGATTGAAAATTTCATTTAAACAAAGGGTCATTCCAAGACGAAAATGGATCAATCAAAGGTCATATAAAAATACGTACAGCTCCACCTAATCCTCCAGCGGCAAAATTCCCTAACCCAGGTTTATGCTTATTTGGTTTATGTGGTTTGTGACCGCCACCTGTCAATGCGCTTATAGCCGCAGCACCAAGCGCACCTCCAGCTCCCATTTTCACTATTTTGCCAAGCATTCCTCTTTCACCATCTTCCCCGGCTACTGCTGCTGGTTGTTGTTGTTGTTGTTGTTGTTGCTGCTGTTGCTGCTGATGATATTCTTGATTTTGAGGCGGATATTCTTGTTGTGGATAATAAGATGAAGAAGACGATGATGGGTAACTTTGTTGTTGTTGTTGCTGAGGTTGTGAAACTGGAGGATAAGTTCCTCCTCCTCCACCTCCTCCTAATGATTGATCTTGTGGCGGGTACGGATATCCCGTCGGTTGTTGAGACGAAGATGGAGGTGGATAACCAAATTGTCCTTGAGGCGGATATCCTGGTTGTGGAATAGAAGTTGGTGGATACCCTCCTCGAGTATCAGGAAAAGATTGACCTGGCATTACTGTCGTCTGTGATGGGGTTGCAACATATGATGAGGGATCAGGGAACGCTGGGTATGGTTTTTCTGCTGATTGATTTGGTGATGGATAATAATTGTTTCTTGGATCATCCCACGTAGTGTATGGTGGTTGTTTTGTTGTGTCTGTTATCGACAATAAATTATAAAGAATTAACAACTTGAGTTTAAAAAAACTATTTCATCATTTTTGAAATTGAATTGTTCGAGTTCTTTACCTACAAAGAAATATTTTCCACTTGCCACATCATACTATGCAATAATTTATTTTATTTTATGAAGAATGTTAGCTTATGAATTTGTACGCGACATGAACTAATGCTGGTTCATTAATGCTACGCCGAAACAGAAGAAAAGAATTTACCTCTGAAATCCAGCCTGGTGGAAGAAGTGTTGTGTCCATTTTTATTATACTATTGCAGATTCAATTCCTAATGTTTGTTATTTCAGGTTTTTTTGCGAAAGTTTCGTTATTAAATATTCTTGGTGATTTATCCAAATTTGGAAGACCAAGTTTTTATATGTTATTGTGACGGTTATAGAACAATGTAATCATTTCTATTTTGATACACAAATGACTCATGACATAATTTAATTAAAAAGATTCGCGCCATTCCGGGCAAAAAAAATGCCTGTTACTAATAATAATACAACTACCACTAATGCGACAACTCCTCCTAAAACCACAAGCGACAACAAAAATGACAATAAAATACAACAACTACAAAAAGAAAAAGAACAGCCCGATACCTCTTTAAGTTTAGGCAAATTTCCATATCCTGCATGGACGTTTTCTACACTCTGTACGTAATAAAAAAATGACCTTTGTCTAAGCAAAAAAAAAAAAAAGTTCTGACGCTGAATTTTTGGCTTGAAGGTCTCGCTTCGTCGCCGCTGGCAATACGAAAAATCCAGGGAGTCCCTTCATATTTTCAATGTATGGCGTTTGGTGCGATATTTGGGTTTTCTGGGTACTTTAAAACAAAACGCGAAAAGCTGTTTTTGGTTTCTTCTTAGTATTTCTTTTTTATCTTTCATTTTGATCGAAAAAATTCTATTATCTCGCTACAAAAAAGTTATATTACGTATACTGGAGACACCTATAATGGCGCGGGAACATCAACAGGTTTGATCTGTTTGCTTCATCTTTCGTATTATCATATTATGCATTCATTTTGGATTTTTTTTTACTATTATTTTATTAAAATGACGCGTAATTCTCTTTTACAACAATTAAAAAATAAAAAAAAAATTTACGAATTTACCGAAAAACAAATGATATTATCAAAAGCATGGTCATTGACATATTTAATAATTAACCTTCCCAAATCAATAAAATCACGAAGACCAATTCCAATCACGCTTTCTACTGTCGCGTTGGCAAATGCGATCATATACGGTAAAGAGTCTTGGTTTTGAAGGAAGCCGGGATTTTGAATTTCAATCTTCAACAAAAACATAAAGTGTAATAGGTTCGTGTATGTGTTGAATAGAAATGTCACGTAATGAATTTGTTGAGAAGAAACCGTAATAAAAAATAACGATAAGTGTTAAGACCACACGCGACAATGCGCCTCACGTTCATCTTTTATTGGCCATCTAAGCCAATACCACTTGTACCAGCCACGAATCTGTAATTCTTTACCATCGTCAACCAATTTACCTTTTAAAATGTGAAATTGGAATTTAACATCTGCTTCTTGGTATCATGACAAATTCATTAATTCAACTGAAAGGAAAAGAAAGAAAATACCATTCCAATATTTGTGTCCCCAGGCTTTCCCAAGTTTCAAACTCTGAATTATCAACGAATTAGAATATAATCCAAGATCAAAAGCCAGAATATGTATATACCTTGGAACACACTTACATCATTCCTAAATCGGACTCTTGTCACTTCTATGTAATGATTACGAAACCCTTTATGAATCCATTTGTTAGGGAGCTTGTTTATTTTTTAGCAGTATTTGATAAATTTTGTAAATTTTGACATAATTCTATTCTGTTACAATCATAATGATAGAGAGATTGATGCAGATACCACTTTTTGCCCCACACCATATCTTGGAAACACACTTAATAACTCTGGAAGAGTTTTTTTCTTGCTAGCTTGTTCGACTATTGGTAATGTCGCTGCTGATTCTCGTACTAGTTTTCGTGCTATTTGTGCCATTTTTTCCTTAAAAAAATCACAATGATTATCACGATGAAAATTTTAAATCAAGTATTTAACCAATTTTACTTTCTAATAATTTAGGATTAAAAATTTATAATGAACAAAGATGGTAAATATTGCCAACAAAATGAATTATTGGAATAATTAATTAAAGTCAGCTTTTTGATTGATTTTTCACAACTACATATCAGCACCAGCCGAAAACCGGCCAAAATACAGAGCAGGACGAAAACCAACAGCCGTAAAAGTGTACACTGTGAACCAAGAGTCAAAGTACGATCTACTACCATTTCCTACTTCTATGACAATTGGGTTTATCCATATTTTAGTAAAGTCACGTGTTACCGCTATAGATACTTAGTAGTTGAAAATGTTCCAAGTATCGGAGTGACCAAAGAGTTGTTGGAGCTGTGTGCGTTGTACGGAACTATCGAAGAGTAAGAGAAATAAAAACGAATCATTTTGGGGTATGCTTTCGATTTTGATCTCTTATCCAACTCTCGCGCATAATAATGAAAGATATCGATATTTGGATGATTATCCATGCGAGGAATTTACAGATGTTTACTGGATAAAATACAGATCTTTGGCCGAGGCTAGGTATTTTGACTCTTGCGTCATTTATCCTTCCTTCTCATTCAAATACTATCTTTAGGAGAATAGTTAATCCGATTATGATTGACTTCATTGGTTTTAATTAAATGAATGGTTAATTAATTAATTAATTAATTAATCGCAAGGGTAGCAAAACGAAAACTAGACGACCACATCTTTTTTAGTTCGCCACTTTCGGTTCGATATGGACCAGAATACGAATCAATACAAGAAACACGAGAAAAATTGCAAGATAGACGAACCGTAGTTGCAATTAAAACACAATCATCGTCATCTTCAATGGCATCTCCATCGATTACCGGACAACGACAACAGCAATTAAAAAGAACGAATGCCCAAACTCCTGACAATACCATAAATAATTATTATGTTGCTGCTAATTCTTCTCAGCCTCCTCTTCCACCTGATCCACCACCACCTCCAATATTTCCACAACCAGACCCTAATGCATACTATCATCATAATAATTATCCTCAAAATTATTATCCGTCGAGTTCACAGTATTTTTCGTATATGAGTTATCAAAGGTAATTATGAGTATATGTTCTGTAGTATTCTGCCGGAATTTTCATTTTTCGATAAATAATGTTTTGACACCTAATTTTAATTAGCAATGAACCTCCAATTCCAGGTATTGGATATACCACAACTGCGCCCATACCCAGTCATAAAGACGAGTTGAGCAATGAGGTTTGGTCATTTATATTTTGACGGATGAATAAATTTTCTATATTAACACTTTATGGTATATATACTTGATACAACAGCCAATCTCATCTACTGTTCTCAACATTCGCGAAAAAATACAGGACGCGTCTTCAGTTAATTTACCACCTCCTCGAACAAATCAAACTCAATCAACAGAAAATAATATACCGACAATTTCACCATTGTCGTCTTCGGCAACAACAGCAGATACAAACACAAGTCCACCTGTAAAAAAACGTAAAAGAATTTAAATAAAAAAATTAAGGTAATATTATTTATTATAGGGTTATAAAGAACGACTAACATAATAATTTATCATTATTAATATTATCATCGTTAGACATTTCAACATTATTCAGACCATTTTCCTGGCTATTTACTATGTCCAATTATAGATTATAATTTTATACTTAAATTCGGATACACCCTCTATAAATGATGATTAGCATTAGCAATCCATAAGATTGAAGGAGGATACCAACAAAAACAACATGTCCACAACTTTATACATCTTACAAATCAGCTCTACTTTTCAAAAAAATTCGTAATGTGCGTGTAGATAAACATTTTTTATTCTTCCAATACACACCCATACCAAACGAAAAAATATTTTAATTAAGGAAAAAAATCGATCACCAGGATCAGCTTTATACTAATTATGCCAGTGAAGGAACTGTATGATTGACGTTTCGAGGTGTATGTGTGAACAAACTTTTGTTCACGATTATAATACTATGGTGAGAGAATATTATGCATTGTGTCTTTTATCACTAGATCTCCTTTACTTTCTTTTTCGCCAAAAATTACGCGCCAGGCTACTTGAAAAACAACAATTAAAAAATTGGCTATATAATCACGGGAGCTGATTTTACTTACTCAAATATATTTTCACGTTCATCACGGGATTCCAAGAGAGACCGTCCCATATTTGGAAATCGTTACACAATTGACGAAGAAATTTTTTTTATACACTTTACAGTACT